>QLPJ01000366.1:47151-64955 GCA_003314235.1 Cantharellus cinnabarinus
TTTTTTTTTTTTTTAGTGCAAGGCCTCAGTCGACCCTCCACAGGCTGCAAGGGATAAGCCCCCCTGTGGTCATTGCATCAAGTCCCAGCTGGTCTGTGAGTGGGGCAAGTACCAGGCATGCATGAACTGCATGCACACCAGGGCCAAATGTGACCTGGTTACGATTCGAGCAGGGACTGCGACACCCTCGCAGCAGAAGAAGCCGTGGGTGGTCTCACCCAAGGTGCCAGTACATGCATCTGAGGATGGGGGAGATGATACGGAGGACAAGGAGGATGATTGGGACAAAGATGAGGGTGATGTGGGGAAGTGGGGTGAGGCAATCATTGATGCCCTCAGGGAGTTGACTGATGCTGTGAGGCAGTTGCCCAGCAAGGTTGCCAAGATTACGTGGGAGGAGAGGTTGAGGAAGAAGAAGGAGAAATTGGATGGTGGGGGAGTGGGTGACCTGCCCATGTATACCTCCCGTGGTGTGGGCACGTCACCCTGAAGTCATCTTTTTTTTTTTTTGTATATACCTCCATTGTGCCTACCTTAATCAACACATGGCCACTCTTGATGCATGAGTACACTAAGAAAAGTGGGGGCCCGGCTTGTTAGGATACAGCACATGGAAGTCAGAAACCAAGTCAGAGGCATGGCCAAGCTCTGTGGCCGGCAACCAAGATGTCTCCTCATCTGTCCCATCATACCTGAGCCAACATACCAGGTACAGTAACTTACAGTTACAACACCTACGATCCAACTTTGAATCTAGTATTTCAGCAATTTCATACTCAGGTTCACCGTTGATCTCAACGGGCAGAGGCAGAGGTTGTACGTGGTTGGGAATGGTGTTGGGGACGGCCGGTTCAAGTTGGGACACATGAAAGACCGGGTGTACGGCTCTCATAGTCTCAGGAAGGTGGATGGTGTGGGAGTGGGTTCCTGGCACAGCGATGATCTCAAAGGGCCTGAGGCTCTTTTCTGAGAGTTTCTTCGAGGATCAGGTGGATCTAAGATACTTAGCCTTAACAAAGACCAATGTACCAACCTCAAAATCAGGTGTGGGTGAGCATCTAGTGTCCACAGGGCCCTGATAACACCGTTGCGCTGAGGACATTTCCTCACATAGGAACTGATGTAAGGAATCGAGATCAACCAAGTACTCTTGGGTGCATACCGAAGTCAAATCTCGTTCTGGGTGGATGGAGAGGGTCGGATGGTATCCCTTGTTGGCAAAGAATGGGGAGACGCCAGTAGTAGCATTGGGGGCATTGTTGTATGCGAACTCAGCCAGGGGCAATAACTCAGCCCAATTATCCTGCTGGTAGTTGCAGTACACCTGAAGATACTGTTCTAACGTCTGGTTCATCCGCTCAGTCTGACCATCCCCTTCTGGGTGATAACCCAAAGTGAAGTGAAGGCGGATGTCAAGAGCCTTACCTAGGGAGTGGAAGAAATGGGATACAAACTCGGATCCTTGAGTTGAAGTGATGTGGGATGGTACACCGTGTTTCGAGAATACATGGAGGAGGAACAGCTTGGCGAGACCAGGTGCATCAATGGTATCGTGCGTAGGAATAAAGACGCATTGCTTTGAAAGATGATCAACAACTACCAAGATGGCCATGAAGCCAGAGGACGGAGGAAGCTGTTCAATGAAGTCCATGGATATTGAGTTCCATGGGCGACTGGGGGACAGGGAGTTGTTTCAGCAAGCCATAGGGCTTGTGATGAGGGACCCTGGCATGGGCGCAGGCAGTACAGGACGAGACATAGTCCTTAACAAATGAATGGATACCTGGCCAAGTGTACTCTTGACGGACCAGATCCAATGTGCGGTTCTGACCAAAGTGTCTGGAGAGTGGATGGTTGTGCTTGTATCTCAAGATCCTGAGATGAAGATCGTTTGCGTCCGGTATGTAGATACACTTATTGAGCCTTAACAGGCCATCCACGTCTAGGGACCAATGAGAGTCTGCAGGGATAGGACCAGAGAGATATTCAGCAACAGAGGAGTCGGATGGCAGGGTGGTAATGATGTCCTTGTGGATAGCTTTGATGTCAACCATAGAGCTGGCCCGGAGGACTGGAGTGGCTAGACAAGTGGCTTGTAGGGAGGCCAAGAGCTGTTCTGTGGTGAAGACAGGGCGAAAATTCTGCAGATTGATGTGGGCGTAGTCCCTATCCCCTTCTTTGGGGTAGACATCCCAGTGTCTAGTCAATGCATCAGGTTTCGCACCAAGTCTTCCCAGATGGAAATGGACAACCATGTTAAACTGCGAGAGAAACTCTGACCAGTGCGCCTGCCTGTGGGTCAAGAGTTTGGTAGTGGTGAAATATTCCAAGTTCTTATGATCCGTGACAATGTCAATCGGAGTGCCAGAGCCTTCAAGATAGTGTCTCCAAGAGTGGAAAGCTTCAAAGATAGCCAGGAGCTCCTTATCATGGGTATCGTAGTTGAGTTCGGGCACTGTCAGTGTTCTCGAGTGAAAAGCAACCAGGCAAATCTTGTCATCCTCACAACAGATGGAGAGAATACCTGAAATTGCATAGTCGGACGCGTCAGTTTCAACTATTAGCGGACGATTGGGTACCCAGTGAGTAAGGATGGGGGCAGACATTGTAAGGGGGCAAGGGATCTACCACCCTAATGAGAAAGAGAGGGGGCCTAGGAGTTGGAACAGATCCACAAGGAACACTTAAGAAAAAAGCAATATCAAAGAAATATTGATGTTGTTAAGGAAATAAAGAATCATGGCGATCGCCTCAACCGCTGAACAAAATGCGTCACTCGTAACATCGTTCGACTCGTGTTAACAAGGACTTTCCAACGATACCAAATTCGACCGGATCGGTGGAGAATTGATGGAGATATGGAGGAAGTGGTGGAATATGCGGGTGACAGTTGCCCAATTTGGAAACTGATGGTTGTCCGTGGTCAGGAATGGCGGGAAAAATATGGAAAACATGAAAGGGGTATCTGGAACAATGGTAGATGTGTTTTGGGAGTGGGGTGCTTGATGTGGGTGGTAGAATCGCGATAATCGGCTCGTTTGCGTGGTACCGGCTGTGCCCACCTACATCGTCCAAGTAGACTACCATGTGAGTGTCAAGCAGATCAGCAAAGATGGTATTGACGAACTGCTGAAAGGCTGCGGGTGCGTTGGTCAGACCGAATGGCATGACAAGCCACTTGTAGGAACCATAGCGCATGCGGAACAAAGTCTTCCACTCATTGCCTGCTGCTATCTGCACCAAATGGTATGCATGGCAGAGGTCGAGCTTGGTGTAGATCTTTGCACGGCTAGGAACGTCTAGGAGATCAGAGATACATGGCAGCAGATACCTATCTTTCTTTGTGATCTTGTTGAGGCCCCTGAAGTCCACACAAAGACATAGAGAACCATCTTTTTTGCAGATGAAGAGCACTGGCGCGGCATGGGTTGAAGACGAAGGATGGATGAAACCGGATGCCAGGTGCTCATCAAGGAATGTACAGAGAGCCTCAAGCTCAGACTGGGACAGGGAATACAGGGTGCCAAGGGGAGGATGGGAGCCTTCCTCCAACTCAATCTTCAGGTCATATTCACGGTGCAGCACAAGAGTATTGGCTTTACTCTTACTGAAGACATCCGCAAACTCGTGATAAGCCTTAGGAACAGTTGAGAGGTCGACAGGGTCGGACGAGATGGATGTCGAGCACAACTCTGCTAATGCGGACAGATTTTCCAGGCAGAAAGTGACAGATCCATCGAGTCGAGTGGTCCAGGCGAACACAGCCGGACTAACAATCTTGATGGTGATTGCCTGACAGATGGATGCACACACTGTGGGTCGGAGGTCAGATTCCCTTGCATTGGGACTGGGTCCACAACTATGGGAGGAGAGCTCAGGGTGGTTGGACTGGATTGCACAGACGTCTGGAAAGTTATACTGCTCAAGACCCAGTCAATCAACGGATTGTGTCAGGTGAGCCAGTCGTGTCCTAGGACGATAGCGCAAGAGCCATCCAACGATGTGACATAACATGTCGTCGGAGTAACCTCACCAGTGGCAAATCGGATGGGCAGATTGACGGCTTGGGTGATCATGGAGTTCATGGTACCGTCAAATAATCAGAGTTGCAGAGGCGTGACAGGGTATGTGGAGATGTGGTGTTTATTGATGAAGGATGTATCTACAAATGTGTCAGAAGATCCTGAGTCAATAAGAGCGGAAAAGTTTTCAGACAGAAGAGAAGAAGGAAAAGACAGATTTTTACGGGGTTCAGACCCCCTGGAAGAAAGAAACAGAGCAGAGCTGGGAGCATTCTCCCTTGAAGTGGGAAACAGATCAGAGCCAGGAGCACACTCCCTTGAAGTCAGAAATCGACCATCATCAGAACAAGGAGAAAAAGAGAATGGAACAGAAAGAGAATGAGGAGTGGATAGTCCAGATGTGTTCAAGCACAGGACTCTGTACAAGGAGGGTCAGCGTGACCAACTGGTCATACAGGGCCCAGAGGGTCACTATCTAGTTGTTTTCCTCATCTGAATCCACCACAGAATCCACGACATCCTCAGCCTGGGCTGCCCTAGCTTTGGCTGCACGGGAGGAGGACTTAGGACACTCTTTGGCCACATGCCCAGAGCGCCCACAGAAGAGGCAGAGGTTGTTTTCAAAGCAACACTGGCATTCCTCTTTTGTGAGTTTGCCACTTTTGTCAAGTTTCGAGGACAGATCAGAGTCGGGTTGCTTTCCCTTGGACTTTTTAGGGTCCTTGGTAGAGCGGTCAGCGGAGGTGGAAGGGTCGGACGTGGAGTCAGGAGGATTGGAGGACTTAGAGTACTTCGAGTTCTTGCCCAATTTCACGTTCTGCTTGGAGGAGTTGGGTGAGGTGGCTCGATCTCTCAGACAGTGTGACAACTCACCCTTGCGCTCCCAATATCGACCATCGATATCTTGGGCAAGAGAGCGCATGTCATGCAGCAAGCATGGCTTACCATAATGAGTGATCTTGTCCTTGATCCTATCCGGCAACCCATTGTAGAAATGGTGCCTCAAGGCAACCTCACCATATCCAGGTAACTGTGAAGCATTGCGATTAAACTCGACAACGTACTTGGCAATTCTGTGATTATCCGACATAGTCAGAGTACTCAGACAATGTTCAGCATCACCAAATGGGTCGTGTGGGCCGAAGTTCTCTTTGAGTTCTTGGACGAAGAGTTCATAGCTGTCCATCCAATGTGGATGGTGACGCGGGTTACTGTGAAGAAGTTCAGGCTCGAACCAACTCAGAGCAATCCCCTTGAGGAAGGATGTAGCATAGATGACTTTCATACATTCATTGACAAATGCTTGGGGGTGGTTCTGGAAGTTAAGTTTTCACTGAACAAGGAATGTACAGAGGTTCTGAGGGTCAGTACCGTCAAATTGGTCAGGCTCATGAAGCTTCGTCCTATGACTGGGGTCTGGGGGTTGGCGAGCAGCAGTGGTTGAATGGGCCAGGGCAGCAATAGCATCCATCAACTGGGCCAACACACGGCTACTGGGGTCATCTGGCAGCTGATCCTCAGGCAGATCATCACCACCATCATCACCACCATCATCACCACCACCACCATCACCGTCACCACCACCGTTACCACGGTTGGGTGGGGCATCTGGCAGATCCAGAGGATTGGTGGGGTCAGGATGTGGAGTAGGGTTATGGGAAGCTTCGGAACCATGGTCATCAGTTTGGCTATCTGGGTCGACGTCTCTCTCGACAGCAGCTGACTTGTCATGGTCTTGGAATATGGAACGACGAAATCGACGGGAGGGTTGCTGGAGTGGAGGAGGAGGTAGGGTCATCATGGTCAGCCATAAAGCTTTGGAATGGCAGACATTCAGAAGGGTCTAGATCATGTCTACACAGAAGTTCTTCAAGCGTACCAAGACCTGGAAGCCTAGAAGAACCAGGTTCAGTGCATGTCTGTGAATGGGTCTGATAAGCTCTAGACATATTTCAGTGAAACAATAACAGAGCAAGGAAAGAACGTAAGAGTGATTTGAGTTTGTATATACTGTCAGGAACATGTCAGATGCATATCCAGGTGACCTGCAAGGTGTGTGAAGTTGTCCAGGTTTGTAAGGTCGGAGGGGTGGGACTTCAGCTTCAGCAACTCAGGTGGAGCGCTGCACTTTGTTCTTATGTTGGTGTCCCAATTTCAGACAGAAGCCTTACGATGAGGAGAAGAGTCTAGAGGAGGAATCCAAGTCGATATACGAACTGAGGTACATCCGGTGCAACCTACATGTGTTATAAACACAAGTAACTAAATAAGACTGGCCTGGAAGGAGTGGTGGATCAAGCACGATATTAATGAATGAAAATAGTTAATATCGGCAAACTTGGTCAACAAAAGGCAAGCAAGAACAAAAGGAGGAAAAATAGTCTGCAAGTGGACAAAAGAGAAAAGGCCATCTGGCTGTCTAGCAAGCCGTCTGGCTGGCGGGACGGACAACAAAGAACCACTTGAGTGGGCAACCTTGGTTGGGAGGTACACGCGCAGGGGAGGAAGTGTGGATGAGGGTGACAGGTGGACAGGTGGATGGACGGATGATGATGTTAGCGGGTGGGACAGGCCAAGTGGCACTAGGATGCATTGACGGAAGTGATGGATATGTTGGGTCATGACAGAAGGACTTTAGTCAAAGTCTGAGTGATACTGACAAACACCAAAAGGTGCCGAAAGGTACTGAAAGGTTCCAAACGATATCTTTAATGGGGAACTGAGGTGTCAGGTCGAGGAGGGTGGAGTAGAAGGCCAGAGGATAAATGGGAACGAGAAATGAGTAAGGGGAAGTTAGCTGACTGAATGGAAAGAAGACCGGAAGCAAGACAAAGGAGATGCCTCCATGGCAGAGGGCTTCAGCCTCAGTGACTCAGACCAGGAGCGCTGTGCCTAGTTACATGTCTGTGCCCTAATTTACTTACTGGCAGCGAGAACTAAAAGGGGGATTAACTCACTAGGGTGTAACCTATCTACAAGTTATGTATATATAGTTACAGTGAGGGTGGGCCCATGAATGATGGGACCGAGTGGAGTGGAGCTAATGGGGTTAAACATTAGCTGATTGAATATTACCGACAAGCAGGTTACGGGGTTAGCAGGATGGTGGGCTATAACCCAGAAATGGAAAGGAGGGATAGGGCAAGCAAGTGAATTGCCCAGCAGGGGTGGGAGTGCATCAGTGGACGTTGGAGCTGTCCGGAGGCCTTCGGGGTTCCATACTTAGGGAGCATAGGTAATATATTGAATTGAGGGGGTGGTGACCATCGAGGGAGTTGGAGGTGATTGCAGGATATGGGGGCTCCGAGGTTAGTGACGAAGGAGTTGGCAAGGAGAAGGTGATGGAAGGGAAGTAGGGCTCCGGAGTCAGTTGCCGAGTTCCGGGAGCCCGGAGCGGAGGTCAGGATTGTATGGATATGACATCAATGGTACAGTGATACAAAGAAAGGTCGTCCATGTAGAATAAAGAGAAAGTAAAGAGGAAGAAGAAAGTGAGGAAACTGTCAGAGACCAGATCAAGACAAAGGATTTGTCTCCATGGCAGAGGGCTTCGGCCTCAGCGACTCAAGCCAGGAGCGCTGTGCCAAGTTACACGTCCATGCCCTAATTTACTTACTGGAAACGAGAACTAAGGGGGATCAACTCTAGTCGATTTTATTACTGAGGTGTAACCTATGTACAAGTTAAGTATATATATAGTTACAGCGAGGGCAGGCCCGTGAACAACGGGACCGAGTGGAGCGGAGCTAACAGGGTTAAACATTAGCCGACTGAATATTACCGACAAGTCGGGTTATGGGGTTAGCAGAATGGCAGGCAATAACCCAGAAACGGAAAGGAGGGATGGGCCCGAAGGTGGGCTTGCAGGGCAAGCAAGTGAGTTACCCAGCAGAGGTGGGAGTGCACTAGTGGATGTTGGAGCTGTCCGGAAGCCTTTGGGGCTCTGTACTTAGGGAGGCGTAGGTAATATATTGAAAAGAGGGGGTGGTGACCATCAAGGGAAGCGGAGGTGATTGCGGAATACGGGAGCTCCGAGGTTAGTGAAGAAGGAGTGGAGGTGGTCCGGAAGGATTGGAGGTAGTGGAAGTCAATGGCCATGGATGGATATGACAGAAACAGAAATGAGAAGAGGGAGAGGAAGAGGGGGAGGTGGTGAGGAGGGGTGGATAGTGGGGTACCGGGTCAGGTGGGTGTGCCCTGACACTGCATTACATCAATGACGCATTTTCAGCCAGTTTCTCACCAAGCCTCAACTTTTACACACCATACAGTCGAAGTATGCCAGCTGGACAGGCCAAGTTCTTGCGCCTCTTGGACTGGATTGGGGTTCCACACGAAGACTCAAAACAACAACATGGAAGGGTCCTTGAAATAATTGGGTTCAAGGTGGATCTGCCATCGATGTCAATCCAAATCTCAAAGGAGGCAAAGGCCAAACTCGTTATGGCAATACATGAGTTTATTGATAACCCACCTAACCCTTGACAACAAACTTTGCGAGCCTGGCTTCGGATCCTTGGCTATGCAAACTGGGCACTTAATGTTTTCCCACTGCTCAAACTGGTGCTTAACTCATCATACAACAAAGTTGCTGGGAGAAGGTTTATGAATGCTTTCATCTTTATTAACAAGCGAGTAAGAAACAATCTACTCTGGTTTGCACAACAGGTCGAAATGCTGGAGGGCATCCGGGTGATGGATACTGAGGAATGGGGTGCTGAGGATGCGGATTTTCAAATATGGGGAGATGCCTCATCCATTGGTTTGGCTTTTTATTTGCCAAGTCATAAGACAGCTTACATTGCAGATCCGGTGGCTGACCAAGAACAGAACTTTAACATCTCCTTCAATGAGGCAGTTACTGTTCTAGCCACCCTGGAGTGGGCTGCTTCCAAGACACCACCTCCCAAACACCTCGCAATCCACACCGACTCCACTACTGCCTTTGCAATATTCAACACCTTGCATGCGCTGGATGTTTACAATCTGATCATCATGGCATCGGTGAAAATCCACTTGGAATCAAAGATCAATTTGCATATTTTCCATATCGAAGGGGGAAAAGAACATTATCGCTGATGCCCTGTCAAGATGGTCCTTTGCAGCTGCATGCATGTACATGCCTGTGATATCTGTACATACCCGATCCTGATCCGACTCCCGGACCCTCCGCTTCACCACCTCCAGAGTCCTACCCTACCCCCATCTGCTCCGATATCCACCTTCGGACCGAACACCACACCTCCTCCCCTTCCATCCCTCTCCTACCCTACCTCCATCTGCTCCAATACCCACCTTCGGACGTGACCCCGTTCCTCTCTCCACTCCACTCCTTACTCCTCTCGTCACTCTCCTCCCTCCGACCCTCTTCCACCAAACCTCCACCAAGTTACAACCTCCTGCCACTGTCCCATACCTCATACTCAGACACTGCCCGTACCTTTGCCCTGAGACTCCATCATGGTCCCAACCTCGGACTTTGACCCCACCTCAGTGACCTCATCCTATGTAAATGTTAGAACTGGGCAAGGGAGGACGATTCCGGAGGGGAACTGGAGACTTAGCAAGGAGGGACCTTGGCCTCAGCAATTCAAGCAGAGTGCTGTGCCATTGCTGTTTGTCCATTTGGTCCTTAATTTCAGAGGTGGTGAGCAGGAAGTCTCTAGGGGGCATTTCAGGTCGATTTTAGACTAAGGGCCTAAAATGAGTATGTACAAGCACCGGTATATAATGGAGAGGGCAAAAGCACGAGGAAAAACAAGGAGGGTCTAAATCAGAACAAAGGCATCTGAATGGGACAAAGGGAAGATGAAAGTGGAGCAGTACCAAAGGTCATAGGTCAGAACCTGTGGTACATCCGAAAGGAGATAGGGACGGTGAAGCCCAGAGGGGCAGGAGGATGAGGTGAAGTGGGGATGATGACTAACTGGCTAGAATGGGAAGAAGCAGCAGTCCAAATAAGGATGAGGGGGAAATGCAAAAGATACATTACAAACGGTGAAAGTGCTGAGTATGATCCATGGAGCTCAGAGCTTATGGAGGTGGGGTTGGAAGTCTGAGGAATATTGGCAATGGTGTTTATGTAGTATGAGGTCACCAATGCAATGGACTTAAGCTGAGGTGGAGTCAAAGTCTGAGGTCGGAACTATGACGAAATCTCGGAGCGAAGGTACAAGCGGTGTCCGAGTACAGGGTAAGGGACAGCAGTGGAAGGTCGTAACTTGGTGGAGGTTCGGCAGAAGAGGGTCAGAGGGAAGAGAGAGAAGGGTTGAATGGGGAGAGGTGTGGAGGAGGGGAAAGGTGTCAGGTCCGAAGGTGAGTATTGGAGAAGGGTAGGAGAGTGACGGAAGGGTGGAGGTGTCGTGGAGTAAGAGGAGGAGTGAGAGGAGTAAGAGGAGGAGGGTGGCAAGAGGAGTGATGTTCGGTCCGAGGTGAGTATTGGAGCAGATGGATATAAGGTAAGAGAGTGACGGAAGTAGGGTGGAAGAAGGACGGAAGGGTGGAGGGGTAAGAGGAGGGGTGAGAGGAGGAGTGGTGTCAGGTCTGAAGGTGAATATCCAAGCGGATGGCGGTAGGGTAGGACTCTGGAGGTGGTGAAGATGGGGGTCTGGGAGTCGGTTTGGGATCGGGTATGTACGGATATGACAGTAAACACCATTGCCAACATTTCTCGGACTTTCAACCCCGCCTCCGCAACCTCCATAAGCCTCTGAGCTCCATGGTCCTTACCCAGCACTTTCACCGCTTGTAATGTATCTTTCCCCTCATCCCTATTTGGACTGCTGCTTCCTTCCATTTTAGCCAGTTAGTCATCATCCCCACTTCACCTCATCCTCCTGCCCCTCTGGGCTTCGCCTCCCTATCTCCTTTCAGATGTACCACAGAGTCTAACCCATGACCTTCGGTACTGCTCCGCTTCCATGATCCTTTTGTCTCCATTCGGATGCCTTTGTTCCGATTCGGACCCCTTTGATTTCCTTGTGCTTTTGTCTTTCTACTATATACAGGTGCTTGTACATACTCGTTTTAGGCCCTCAGTCTAAAATTGACCAGAAATGCCCCCTAGAGACTTCCTGCTCACTGCTTCTGAAATTAAGGACCTGGACAAACAGCAATGGCACAGCGCTCTGCATGAGTCGCTGAGGTCAAGGTCCCTCCTTGCTAAGTCTCTGGTTCCCCTCTGGAATCATCTGCCCTCACCCAGTTCTAACAATGCCTGAACTCTCAATCAAGCACTTCACACCTTTGCTGGACATGTTGGGGGTGACAAAGGTATGATTTCTCGACAGAGCTCCTCAACCAAGCAGCCTGTCAGGGCCCGGCCCTCGTTCTGTGATGGGCCCAGGGGGATCCTCCTAGTCGCTGGGGTATCTAGTCCCAGTCTGAAATCCTCAAAGTCACTGAGGGGGCTGGCCCCAGCCTTCACAGGAAATGAGTTGAGAAGAAGGGTAACCTTCTCAATCTCCTGTGAAGCCACTACAAATGGGAGCCAGGAACTATACAGTTTTTGGCTCTTTGCTGACTTTCCATAAATGGCACCCCCTTTGGGAAGATTCTGGGTGAGTAACTTGCCCAGAACTTTCCCACAGGTCTGCATGCATGCGAGATTGTGAAATAGTGAGGGGGAAAATAGGGGAAAATGGGGGGAGGGTACCTGAGGGTGTGTGGGGTCAGGGGGCTGTGCCCTGACACTACCCATGAAAAATGGTTGATGGAGCATTTGATGGCTGAACACATGCACGCTTTGGGGGCCTCCCTGGAATGGAGTACCTACAAGACTTATATATCTGCCTTCATGTCTTATGCCACTTTCTGTGAGACTCATGGTTTCCCATTGAAACCATCTGAAAACATGCTTAGCTTCTACATTGTTTACATGTGCCACTACATCCAACCATCATCCATCAATGCTACCTGTCAGGGATCTGTGTGGAGCTGGAAAGCGCTTGGCCTGACATTCACTCAATCAGGAACTCCCCTTTCATATCGCATTGCCTCAGTGGCTGTATGAAGCTGCATAATGCTCCAATGATCTGCAAGAGGGTGCTGTAAGCGGCCTAGGGATCTAACCCAGCAAGCAAACAGGAAAGAATGGGGACTGGATTGGTATCCAACAGGTCAGGGAAAAGGGGTAATGGTAATGGTCCGGTGTGGTGTGGTGCATGGTGCAGTGCATGGTGTACTCTGATCAACCTCTCACCCCACCTCTCTGGGTGACACTAAGGCGAGGACTGATCTAGAGGTCTTCTTACTGATGTTCTTCGTCGTAATACTCCCTACTAGCTTGGGAGGGGCAAACTCGGTGGTTTCTAATCCAAAGGAAAAAGTAGATACATCCTCATGTACAGGTATATATGAGAAATGATCAAATAAAAATGAAGGAAAATATCCGATGAGTCCCATGTGCTCAGGTGGATCATATGGGCAACAAACAATATCGGAAAATGAGAGGGAAAACAATAATCAAGAAAACAATAAAGCAATAAATGATTTCCAGCCAAAAAAATATCCAACTCTATCCATCACCAATCAACTCTCGCTAATCATGGAGCCTAATACTCCTAAATGGCGCGTTTCCAATGGTACCAATATCGTCCAAATCGGTGCAGTGGTTGCTGAGATAAGTGAAATCCAGTCTGAGTGTGGCCACGCTGCTGGGTGGGCATGGGAATTTGGTCTGTGGGGACTGGGAATGTGTCTGGAAAAATAGGAAAAAATCATGGAAGATTAGGAATGGTATATGAGGACATGTGTGATGTGTTTTGTGAAGTGGGGATGTGCCGGGATGGGGAAATTGCGATATTCAGTTCGTTTGCACAGTACTGGCTGTGCCCACCTACAGTGCTGATCTCATTCTGATACGAAATGGCCTGCTTGTCAGGGGACAATCCCCAGGTCCCCATGACCCCTGTTTATGGCCCACAGCCTATCTGTCAGGGAGTGACCTAGGGTCGAGAGTGCCCAGGGGTATCACCCAGCACTGAGGACCTGGTAGGGTGTAACATGGGTGTGCATACTGGCAGGCCCAGTATGGATGAGCGTCCCTGGCCACTTAGACTGAAGTGGGAAGTGTGAATTGTTATTAACAGAGAAGGAGGTAAGCTACTTGCCTAAAGTGGGAAGTGTGAGGAGAAGTGTCATGGCCATGCATTCCGGCCCATTAGCTGCCCATCCCGATGCTGCCTGAGCCCATTCCCGCTATGTGAGCATGAGTGCGAGCCCCGACCTCAGCCCTATCCTCCATGAGGACTCCCTGCTCACTCCCTGCTTACCCCTTCCCCTGCACCTGGCTGACTTCCCCACAGCCACACCAACCTCCCTGCCCTGAGTCCGCCTCCGGCACCGCACTGAGCACAACTCCTCTACCCCACCCACTTGGCCCCTACAGGGCTGCTACCATTCCCACACCCAACTCCGAGTCCAGCGCTGCTACAATACCATTGCCGCTATCGCGGCCCTACACTCCTTCCTTTATTTATCTGTTATTGTTTGTTTTGACCCTCGGTCATTGCCGGCCACTATGTGGCCAACCCCGCTCCTTATTCTTGTTTGCTTCCGGACCCTCCGGCCTTCGGCCTGGGTCCGCTTCCATTCATTCCTTCCTCCTATATATATCCTGTATACTACATTATAGTACTTTAGCTCTAATATTGATTTGACCATGACCCCTTAAGTCCTGACCCCAGCAAGGCAACCCCAGTAAGTCTGAAATGAGGGCCAAGAGATAGCTAGGGGGCACAGCACTCCTTTAGAGTCGCTGAGGCCAAATGCCCTACCCTCAGGCCTTGTTCACAGCATCACGGCCATCATGGCCTATAGCGGCCCACTAACAGTGACCTTCGGTGCCGACCCTGGACCAGTGTCTAACAAGAAGGTTACTTCTCAGTTCTGTCATATCCATACCAACTCCACCCAACCTCCGACTGTCAGGGGACGTCTCATGGGTCCCCATGACCCCCCCCCATGGCCCACAACCTAAAGGGACACAGCCCTGTCCAGGGCACACTGCTGTGGGTAAGAAGGTGAGAAGGAAGCTAACTTCTCACCTTCCCACAGTGGCCCAATATAATCGAAAACTTCCGGAGATATCCGGAAGTCACATGAGGCCCGAGACCCGGGGCCCGGGGCATCCAGCCACATGGAGCGTCTGGCACAGGGCACGCACGGGAGGTGCAACGGCCAGGTGTGCATGCGGATGCAGGTGCAAGTGCGGGTGTGGGCCAGGTCAGGGTGTATGCCCTGACACCGACCCACTCCACCACCATTCTGGTTCACTTCCGGTTTGTCCTCCCCCTCACCTCTGCCATTCCCTCTGGTATACCTCTGGTCCACCTCCACCTCCGATCTCCAGTACCTTCTCTGGTACCTTCTCCAGTACCCCTTATCCTCATCATAGAAGACTATTAATATTTCTATCTACCCAACATTACTACGGACCTCCTAGGACCTCTGCTAACCCCACAAAGGTTTTCCCATTACCCAATAGCTGTCACTCCTTCCACCCTTCACTTACCCACTCCACAATGCTTGATAAGGCAATTCTCTCACGAGCTTGCCAACCTGGCAAGTGGGTAAGTCCTCCTTGGGTTTTCCCTTTCTTCTTTTATTTGTCTTGTATTATGTATATAGGTCATGTACTGTAGTTGATGGCACTTCAGTGCAAAATCGACGACTAGATCCCCCCAGAGTTTGTGCCCCCCTGTTCTGAAGTTAAGGATCCAACAGCAAGCATAATCAAACGTTGGCACAGCACTACCCTCCAAGTCACTGAGGCCATGGTCCCTCTGCTCATCCTCTACCTCTGGCCTCCCTTCCAGGGAAAGGTCCAGACATGCTCATTCCTCCTTGTTGTGTTCTGACAATCTTCCTATTTGTCATATGTAGTTGTAAAAATTCGTTAAAATTCAGGTTCTTCTATCCTCTCATTTCTACATGTTGTATGGGGGTTTTGTGATTTTTCTGGCATATTTCCATAATGAGTTTTCATAGGGTGACCATTATTTCTCCTACACTGGACAGCTCTGACATCTACAAGTGCATGCCCACCTCCACTGGGTAACTTAGTTGCCTGCCCTGCAAGTCTACCTTCGGACCGATCCCTCCATTCTACTTCTGGGTCATAATCCACTAATCCATTAAACCCCATAACCTGAGTCATCAGTAATATTCAGTCAGCCAACCTGTAACTCTGTTAGGTCTGCTCCTCCCAGCTCCTGCCATTTACAGGCCCACCATCTAGACTCCCCCCTGTAACTATATATACACATAATTTGTAAATATGTTACACCTTAGCAAAAAGATCAACTAGAGTTTTTCCCCTCTTCTAGAGTTCCCCCTTAGTTCATAAATTAGGGCACCGACATGTTACTGGGCACAGCACTCCTGGCATAAGTTGCTGAGGCTGAAGCCCTCTGATCACAGGGACGTTTCCATTCATTGTTACCGGGATAAATCTGTGCACCGCAAAAACACGGTTTCTACATATTTCAGCATGTAGAACACACACCATACACCCCAGGCTTTCCCCCAGTCCTCTACCCACTATACGACGCATTCCCTGCATACCCCTCATTTTTCCATATTTTTCCCAGCCCAATTCCGACCTCAGAGCCCGATATTGCTTGTTTAGATGACAGCTCAGTTCTTGGTGCACAGGGATGTTTGGGGTGACCGCATGCAGCAGCCCCCATGGAAGTTTTACCCTGTTCTGTTAGGATGTCAAATGTTTTGATGTCGCCCATCTTTATGTGGACGGTGTGGGTTTCGAAATTGAGGGACGCTCCATTGGCATTCAGCCAAGGAGCTCTGAGAATGGCATCATAGCGGTCAATGTTAATATGTCAAAGTAGTGAGTAGTCGTAACCCCATGAATGGTTATGGGCAACACCTCATATGGACCCAACCATATTAAGAATGTCAAACAGCTACTATGGTATTTAAAAGGATCTGCAGATCGTGGCATCACCTATGCCAAATGTACTTCTGGCCTTGCTGCCAAAGGCTTTGCTTATGCCAATTTTGCAGAGGGACATGACTGTCGATCTATCACAGGAGCCATATTCTTGATGGCTGGAGGGCTGGTTGCTTGGACCTCAAAGAAACAAGGGACTATCACCCTTTCCACCCTTGAGGCCAAGTACACAGCCATCAGTCATGCTGTCCAACACATTCTCTAGCATATTATGTTTATGGAGGAACTTGGATTTGAGGCACAATGCCCCTTCAAACTTTACAGTGATAATCACGGTGCAGGAGAAATAACGGCCACGCTATGGAAACCCATTATGGAAATATGTCAGATAAATCACAAAACCTCATACGACAAGTAGATATGAGAAAATAGAAGGACCTGAATTTTAACGAATTTTATGAATTTTTACGAATTATTATGACTATACACGATAAATCGAAAGAAAGAAAAATAACAAAAATACTTCAAGCTCACCATCAACGACCCGGAATTCTTGGGGGAATTTATAGCAAATATTAAACCAAGAATTAGGACAATCGACCAAGATTTGACTATAAAAATAACCAGAGAACCTCCACGGAAACTACTTTCCCACGTCCGCACACATAGCCAAGGATGGAAGTACCACGGAACAAAGATTCCTCAGGAACTAATGCAAAAGTCAAAGTCGTGTTTATAATAGGAAATGTAGATGTCCCCCAAACGGACCAAATGAGAGTAATTACAGGGGAAACTACCCATAAATGACGGAGATATGACTAAAACTCCTGCGAAACGAGGACAATGTCTAAAAGGCAAGCACGAAGGTTAACCAGTAACGACCGAGACAAGCTTGATAGCCCATTAGAAAGGAAGGGATCTAAACTTAATCCTCCCAAAGTTTCATAATAAAAGGATCATGCGTTAATGAGATATCCAATAACGGGAATAGCAACATCAAAAGTCCGAGCTCAGGGAAAAGACGATGTTTGCATAGGATCCATAATTAAAACATACAACGAAATTTACACAGAAATTATTAAAAATGGAGAACTATAGTTATGCAAGTTTTCAGCCCAAACGGTCCAGCCGTTGTGAAGTTATACCCATTACGGGAATATAGAAATCCGCATCATGTGTAATGACACGTGAGGGTGGCGATGTGCAGGGAACCGGCCGTCGGAACCGAGATCCGCACTTCGGCAGATCACGAAGACCAATTTCCGTCCAAATAAGGAAGAGCCCGGTCAAAACAAAGCATGGAAAGTGCAAAACAACCTTAGATCATGAGGGAGAAATCTGCAATAAATCACAGAAGCCCATATAAAAGAAATAAACACCCACGCATATCATAAATCCCGAACAATTAAACGGAAACGGCGCCCGCATACGAACGACTATGGGAACAACGCACGTGATTACCGAATGTGCGCACGAACTTTTGCTAACTCAACGAATACCAGGAAATAGGACACAACCTTAGTACCATTGGAAAGGTGGGAATAAATGAAAATTTATGATACCAAGAACGCGAGAAAACATCCAGAAATGAATGAGATATAAGGACATGAAGTTAGAAACCTGAAAACGTGCAGGAAGACAGCTTCAAGAGGCCCAGAGTCCCAAATAAAATACATAAAAATATGATATCTTCAAGGACGACCTACTATAACAACAAACAATACATATGGAGGATTAGGATGTGATAATACAAAGGGGAATCAGGGAATATGAGCGAAATTCACGAAAACCACTAAACTATGACGGACCATGGCGGGAATTTTAGGGAACGATATTCTAATGAGGTGGAGAGCTATAACACATTTGTTTGA
>QLPJ01000377.1:0-11763 GCA_003314235.1 Cantharellus cinnabarinus
CATAAACTGAATTGCTGAGCAACGATTGAACCCAGTTCCCTGGAACACTGATTGCATTTGCATTCGGCACGGAGTTGGTTTCCGCGCGAGTGGCCTAACCTCCAATAACCACCAAGTACTCGTTCTTCATCGCAAAGAGTCCTCAAAACCTCGGTTGTGAACATTAAATTCGTTGCCAAGAAAGAAGTCTTTGGGGTTTAGCTCACACCCGAAAAGCTGTGTTCGGATTTTGTTCGGGCTGTGCCGGGCGCTGTGGTGAATACATTGGCATAATTAAATTGGCCAAGGGTCACCAAGCGAGCAGGTGATATTCATTGGTGTAGCATATAAAAGAGAAGTTTCGATGAGATCCCCCTGAGGTTTCCCTTTCAGGTTCTATCTTGAGCCCCCCTCCTGCTCCTTATTATCACCCTCTTCTCGACCTCTCGCTACAAGAAATGTCTGAAAAGGTAGGCTGGTCATCACTTTGGCTTGGCATCTTGTTTTCACTCCGAATCAGCAAAACTAACGCTCTTTCCTTTTCACGTTCTCTTCAACTCCAACGGTGATGGAACGTGTCTCTTAGCCTATCGTACAGCAACCTGGTGCCATGCCCCAAATGTTGCCGGGTGGGAATCGCAATGCCCTCAACAAACCCTTTGACCAACAAGGCGAACGTGAATGGTCTCATGGGACGTTCGACTGCTTCTCCGAGTGTGGGCTGTGCCTCTTCAGCTGGTGCTGTTCTTGCTTCTCGTATGGGAAGAACAAGTCCCGCCTGCAGTACCTTCAAATCAACGGCCAGCCTCACCCTCAAGGTGGCGAGATGGTCAATAGCGATTGCGTCGTTTTTGCTGCACTCCTCTACTGCGGTAGGTACCCTCAATATAAGTTGCCACATAACCTTGTCAAGAGTTTCAGTCACCTCTGGGAATCCGTCACTTGCTGTTGTTATTGCTATTTTGGGATCAGGTGCTGATTGAATTTCAAATTCCTTTTTCACACACAGGTTGCCCCTGTCTGGTTTCTATGGGCACACGCAAGGAGATTCGTACTCGTTACAAAATCCAGGGCGGTGGAGGTTCCGATTTCCTCTGCAGCTGGTGCTGTGCTCCTTGCTCACTCGTTCAGGAATCTCGTGAGCTCACGCTGGAGGAGAACAGCTTCCACCATGTCAGTTTCCTTTCGATTCATCTGGTACTCAGTGAGATACTAACGTGACGTTTCACCAGTGATCTTTTCGGATTTGAAATAAATATTGAGACTTTTTTGTTTGCTACAATTTGCGTCTATCGCTCACTTCTGCGTTCGAATTCAAATTTTTTCCCCGGTGGGCGCTGCCGGCTACACCGCAAACGGTGCTTAAGTTTTGCATAAATCGTAAATCGCATGAGTGCTGACAAAATATTGTCACCCTGTGAACGCCGTGCGCCAGCTTGGAGGAACCCCATTAGTTGCGTACCTGTAGTTCCCATGCTATCCTGTTGGTTCTCGCTCTGCCATGCTGTGCTTGACTTGAATTCTCTGGAGGAATTTTCGGTTGCCAGGGTTCGGAAGTGCACCAGGTATACCCGATCGCCCGGTCCGCATGCTGTAGGAGGCAGTACATACCGTGCACGGCAGGTCGTTCTTGTGATGCTGGGTTGGCATTACCGAAGCGGGGGATATGCAGCGGACTTGCCACCCCGATTCAGAGCCACATGATATACCAATATTGACTTGCCTCGAGTCGAATTCATTATGTATCTAAATATAAATAAAAATGTCGGCACGTTCGCCAGTGATTGCACAGCCCGTTGCTGTTTGTTTGACTGGCTCATTGCGATGTCTTCAGTGACAATTTATCCACCCCCGCATACGGTACGAACGTTCGCAGACCGAACGTTCCCGTCCAACCTCTTGGCGTATGATATTGGCAACCAACTCTTTGCAAGCGATGTTTCTCAGCGCGATCAAAACATCCCTGGCCTTACATAGCTGTTGCGCAGAGCTTTTATCACGTCCTCTGGTCGGAATTAACTGCGTTATGAGAACTCCTAGGTCCTTCGGCCACACGGTCAATTAGAGCCGATTTTGGGCGCCTGTCAGCTTAGTCAACCCGAAGGCTGTATTTGCCACGCCACAAAACCTGGAGCCCTAAATTGGAGAAGCTTGAAACGCGCGAATCTAATATTTAGCGCGCAAAAGGGAGACCCCAGATTTCACGCTTGATCGGTTTTCCTCGCAGATTCTCTCTATCTTCCCCCGCTTGCTTGTCGCCGCTCTCTCCGCGTTTTTAATATTACACAATGGGAAAAGCGAACTGGACAACACTTCCGCTTGAGACACCGATGGCATCAGAAGCTGGAACATGCCTTTCCGTCGCGTGCCCCGACCCCCCGTCCCAGTGGGTATCGGACTTATCCATTTTGGTCGCCTAGCCCTTTGTACAACAGCCCAGTGCTACCCCCTCAAATGTCACTGGCTGGCAATTGCGATGGGCGCCCTCAACAAACTTTTCAATCCTCAGGGCGAAGAACCGTCTATGGGGGGGTTCAGCGGCTTTTCCGCGCCGCGTGTGGGCGTGCTTCTTCGCTTTTTACTGTCCTTGCTCCAACACTGGGAGCTCAAGTCCCCTTTCCAGCACCTCCAAATCACTGGTCGTTGATACGGTTATCATGGATCGTCTCTTTTACGCTGCACCCACTGCCCCGTTTTGTGATAATGTCACAGGCACTGAATGATGTTCTGGTCAACTCTAATTGGGGGATACGTCTTGTTTCTTACTTCTTTGAGACTTAAACTCCCAAATTTGAAATTCCGCCTCGACTTCTCGCAAGGCGGTTCGCTATCGTTACAGAAGCCAGGGAACTGATGGTTCCGACTTCTTTTTAACCTGCTACGGCGACCCTTGCTGCGACCCTTGCACGCTCACTTAGTGAGATTGTGCTGGAGGGCAGGTCAGTCCCTTCGATCAATTTGGTGTTCTGGGTGATGCCAACGTGTCCCTGGTACTCAAGGGTGGACATAAGAATAGAAAACGCGGTACTGGTAACCAAAGGCCGCCGCTTTGCCAGTTGCCCAGCAGCATTGAGTGGCTGAACCTGTATTAGTTGTGTTGTGGATGAATGAGCGTACACGATCACGTCGACGTTGAATCCCATAAAACTCCGCCATCACTTGGTGCTATCGTGCCTAGCGTTATCGAAATGGGGGATCATAAAAAAGCCCAACGGCTGCGCACTAATCGTAATACACCCTGTTTGGGGGGCAAGAATTGATTTGCATCCGGTGCAGACGCTGGTAGTATCTCAGCGCGAGTGTCTTCTATCATGCCCTCAGGTCCTTAGGTCGAATTCCCTCATTAAATTCTCAGAACTCCTGGGGAACACGGATTACCGAATTAGTGCAAGAGTCTCGACATTTCTTTTTGGTCCTGCTGCGCCTGGCACGCGTGAGCCTGCGGATTTGGAGTCCTGAATTGAAAAAGCCTAAAGCGTACAGGCTCACATTCTTGCATCAATGTATAAGAGGGAGGCCATGAGATCCTACGATTGATCGGTTTTCCTTTCGAGGTCTCTCCCCCTCTTCTTTGTCGCCTGGCTTCACGTTTTAGCATTAACAAGGATGTCAGAAAAGGTGAACTAGGCAGATGTTTTGAATCAGAATCAACCTGACAGCCACCTTTTCCTTGCGTTCGCCGATTTCCGTCCCCCTGACCGCAGCCAATTGATCAGCAGCCTGGCGCCACCCGCCAAATGTCACCAGGGGGCAATCGCAACGCCCTCAACAAACCTGTCGATCCTCAGGGTGAACGCGAGTGGTCCTACGGGATTTTCGACTGCTTCTCCGAGTGTGGAACGTTCTGCCTCAGCTGTTGGTGTCCTTGCTTCGAGTACGGGAAGCTCAAATCCCGTTTCAAGCACCTCCAAACCACTGGTAAACCTCATCCCCAAGGAGGTAAAATGCTTAACATGGATTGCCTCACTTATGATGCTCTCCACTGGGTCGGTAAGTGTTTCCGCGACTGCCTCCTGGCCATGTCACTGAACTTTGAGTCAACTCCTGATTGGGAACACGTCTCGTTCCCTACTATCCTGAGGATTTTACGCTCATGATGAATTTGAAACTTCCTAGGTTGTTCTTGCTTTGTCACTAGGCCCACTCGCAAGGAGATTCGTAATCGTTACAACATCCAAGGCGCTAACGATTCCGACTTCCTTCTAATCTGTTGCTGCGATCCTTGCACACTCACTCAGGAATCTCGTGAGATTGCGCTGGAGGAGGATAGCTTGCGCCAGGTCAGTCCCTTCGACGAATCAGGCATTCTGGATGATAACGACGTGACCTTTTGTGTCAGAAATCTTCCGATGTCTGATATGAATATCGAACCTCTCTTTGTTTTCTTCTGATCTGTATCCCTCATCGCACTCTTCGAATCCAGTGTTTTTCCCCTCTTCGTGCTAGGCTTCAGACGCGGCGGGGACGACAAATGCAAAACTAATAAGAGTCCGCCGCTCAGCCCTGTTGTCCTTGCTAATGGTATTGCATAAGATCGAAAAAACTAAACAGCCACATGCTGAGCTAGACCTCGTTGACCGATGAGGAACTGAATGCCAACCAAACCAAAGTACAATCAAATGCCCACCCGTGTGTTCTTTGGGCCCTTCTGTGGTGTCTTTGGTGTGGAGTCCAGGTGAACTAATGGATGGAAGCAGGACGGGGAATTGCGGAAATTGATCTATCTATAAAGGTTGGTTGGTATCTTAGGCAGGACTCCAGCCTCTGTGACTTCGTAACATTAGATGGTATCCTGCCTCTCACCTGCCCGTGTCACTTGCCGTAGCACAATTACGTAATTTCTGACCTTTTCCTAGCCCGGGGAAAAGGACTCTGCTTTTCAAGTTCAATTTCCCGACTCTCCCGCATGATGGAGCAGAAGCATTGAGTCAGACAATTCGTGCAAAAGGTTCCCTTCAATATTGTATTGTGTGCGGACCTCTCTTCGTCCTATCATTGTGTGACAACCACGTAGAAGGCTGGTGGTCAACCGTTGATACTTACAAAAATGCATGAACGCGTAGTACGTCAGGCTTTCCCCATTGAGTACAGTCCCACCTTCAGGATGTGGTGTCCCTGATGCTTGAGGTATTTCAAACGTGACATATTCTGGCCGTACGCAAAACAGGGACAACAAAACGCGAAAAGACACGTTTGACAAGCGCCACAGAAATCGCATAATCCGAAGGACCAATCACGGTGACCTGTAGGTCCGTTCAGAGGGTTGTTGGTCGTATTTGCGGGTCGTGCTCGAAAGGGTGTTTGAGTGGGATTCGGCCTGGTGTGAGCAGTTTGTGACGATAATGGCGCCGAACCGCCGGTACCACGCCCAGTCAAATGCTCCGGCAAATCAGATGGGTGGAACTGCGGCAGCGGTTATGAACCTTAAGATCTCCCTATAGGAGGGTACTGTGTACCCGCTGTCCGAGTCCCGAATTCATCAAAGGGTGGCGCCGGCATTCCTTTTTGATGTGCAGGAAATTGTGCAAGGGTGCGATGGTGGGCCGGAGAAGTGAACAGACAAGGTAACTGCATCGCTGGATTCTCCCCAGCCGATGTTACGGCGCCACCACTGCTAGCTCCCGAAGGTGGGTTGTAGCTACACGTCTTCCATCCGACGAATGACCAGACATGACTCACTTTCTCTGGTATTTCCTGTCAGTCAACGCAAAGGGGGGCGTTCCAAGGAGTCAGCGAGACCAGAATTTAGTGCATATATATCACGGTAGACGCAGCACCAGCACAGTCACTGGATCGAACAGTGTGGAGACAGTGGCATGGGGGCGCACATCAAAAGCTTCTGATACGCTGAGTTTCTGTCGAAGAGTGTGGGGCCATTCTAGCAGTCACGGCATCTCGTCTAAGCTAGGAAGCAATGGGCGGTCGCACCTCATCTCGCAGCAGAAGTTAAATGCTGTGCAGAGGGTATCCAGCCTTTCGAGCTTAGCTACTCGCCCCTTTTCTGACGGCGCAGCGAGAAGCTGCGATAACATTATAGGCCCAAAAGCGATTGTTATGGGACACCTTGAATTCCGCAAATTTGAAATTATGACGGATTCCGGATAACTCCGCTCAATTTCAAAACTTGCGAGGGTGGTCACCTGATCTGTCGGACATTTGAAATTCATGCCAAGCCAGTAGTTCAACAAGTCTGGGCTAGTCTTACCCTCACACTCACCACGGGCCCAATCAATGCAGCGATGATGGGACACTCAGTTAGGCGCACGCTCAACTTGCTTAAGGCCATCGTCGTCGCAAAGAACCCTATCCATAAAGCCTGGTATCCTGCCTAGCAAAGAACTGACGCGGAGAGGTCTTATCTCTGATATTGCCTTTTCAGCCTTGCAATTTATCAACAAATCCCAGCACCTGACCACTGGCGATCCCACGTTTTCCCCGCACAGCAACCACCTGGCCCACGTGTTGGTGTGTTGATCGAACAACGTTGAGATCCCCCTGGTGCTCAGCGCGATGGTGTTCTCGCTACATATCACTCTGAGCCGGCTCAATACGGGTGGACCTGGGGGTACTTATGCTTGTTCAGACGAGCTCCTCACAACATGAGGTTAGATTAGGCTTTTCCTTCTCTGCAACTGCATACTGTGTCTGAGATCATATATACAACGGGCGAATCCAAGAGCCGAGAGGTGAGAATGCCGCGATGCTGGCAGGGTGCTGAGCCATCGAGGCAACGAATCTTAAACGCAATTAAGAGGCATGGCGTCCTCGTGTGGGTGGTGTTTGAAATGCCGGCTAGGACAACGCGCGGGAACCGGATCGAGCTCAAGACTACCATCGGCACGGCCATACAGAGCATTGCTTAGAAGCACTTCACCGATCCATCATTGTGGTCGATGTATTCAGGGTAATACAAATCCGGGAGGCGATGTAAAACCTACCGACCCGAATACTCATGCCCCATGTCGGTATCGCAATGAACAAAGCATTGAAGACATGAGTTCGATTTTCGCTGACGCGATGCGGAGCAAGGGGTCGGCACGGGAATATGAGATGAAGGATACAAGAAACACGAGCGTGGAGTGCGAGCGACGATGAAAAGTAAACCCCAAACAAAGAGGACGATCCCAAAGGACAGATGAAAATGCGCTCAGCCACGCTGTCCGCCGAGCTGGCTCTCTTCCTCAAGCCCAAGCTCGCGAGATTCTTGCGTTAATGAACACGATCTACAGAGAGTATGGCACATGCAATCCTCCCATTCGCCTCCTTGGATACTGTATCGTCGACGAATATTAGCCCTTCCATTCATACCGGCGAGGCAATTGAGATCTGAGAATAGTTAGACTGCAAGTACCGACTCGAGAAGAGAAAAGACATACGGGCATATCCAAGTAGCTCATATAGGAGGCAATCCTCGTTGAACATTTCGCCCCCAGCAGGGTGTGGTCTTCCGTGCGTCTGCATATGTTTCAGCCTAGACATATTCCGTCCGTACGAAAGACAAGGACAGAAATATGATAATACCCATGTTCCGCATACTTCGGTGCAATCACAGGGCCCAAACGACCACTTCCGCTGACCGGCCGCATCGAATGGCTTGTCCAACGCGTTGCGATTCCCACCTGCACCATAGACCATCTGGAGGGCAGCCCTAGGTTGCTGAGCGATATATTGCTGTTGTTGGGGTACACCCTGTCCCTGCGCAGGGTAACCCGCCTGCACGGGCTGCTGGGGAGGAAAGGCATGCGCATGCGGAGGAGATGTCTGATAACCGGGGGCAAGCTGACCGGGTTGATAGCTTTGTTGTGGTTGTGACCCTTGTTGCTGAGGGAATGCAGGGATCGGATTTTGAACTCCAGGTGAGGGCTGAGGCGTCGATTGGTTGAAAAACTGCTGTCCACCCTGAGGGGGGTGTTGCTGTGGAGGAAATGTAGCCTGACCGTAGCCGGGCGAGCCCCCGTACGGGGGTTGGACATAGCCAGGAGCACCTTGCTGATACTGCTCATAGGGATTGAACGTTTGCTGATAAACGGGAGACTAAAATTCTCAGTTCATTGTATTCCCAAAAAAGGCTCAGGACAGGAACTAGGGACTCTCACCTTGTCAGCCATGGCGGGAAAGTAGCGTGCGACGTCTTGGGCCGCAGGCTCTCCTGAGGGTCTGGACGAAAGGCTCTGACATCCCCAGTTCGAAGTAATATATTGGTCCGACACAAACCAATCAGCGATCGCGATCCGTGGAGCGTATCCGCGCTCTTCATATAGTAGATATTGATCGGACACAATTGAAGCGGTCCAGTTCTGTCCAAGTGTGCTGATCGGATTAAGAACCTCACATTCAAGGATGCGACGGACACAAGAGCGCGCACTGTGCATGTGTCTGACCGCGGAGGTCGCTTAGGGGTCCTCACATGCAGTAAGGTTGAAGTAAACGATACTTTAGCACCAGCACCGAACGGTGCTTTTAGGCCATTCGGGTCGGTTGACCATAGAAAAGAGGGTTACATAACATTCGACCAAGCTAGGCAGGTTAAGTATCACCCTCTATTAGCGACCAGGCTGGGTCTACATCCGATTCCCATATTCTGCTTCCTGTGAACTGCTGGAGGTTTGCGTTATCTCCAGGGTGCCTGCACATCAATACCTTCCATCTTTAGCTAGGTCGCATGTACTTACACGCGGCCAAGTATCGGAATTCATTACTGCCAACAGCGCCTCATTTACGATGAAAGAGTGAGCGGTACCGATTAGCAAACCAACCAAGAGGACAAGCGGTTGGAAGGACTCAACAAAGGAGAGTGGGAACAGAAAGTGGGTGATACGATGAGGCAGGACAACGTGATCTTGTAATCAGAAGGGGGAAAATCACGTAAGAACGGCAAAGGTAATTCAGCGTCAGAAATTACGTAATTGTGCTACAGGTGATAAGGCAGGATACCGGTCTAAGTCATAGGCTATAGAGGCTGGAGTCCTCAGATAGATCAATTTCCGCAATACCCCGTCTCGCTTCCACCCATTAAGTAGTTCACCTGGGCTTCCCCGTGTGTTCTTTGGGGTGTCTTTAGTGTGCGGGCATTTGATTGTACTTTGAATATGTTTGATTTGGCCTCCTTCTGATTACAAGATCACTTACTCTCCTTTGTCGAGTTCTTCCAACCGCTTATCCACTTGGTTTAATTGCTAATCGGTATCACTCCCTCTTTCACCGTGCGAGCCGAAATTTTTCGTTTATAATATTGGACTCTTGGCGCATTATTGACTGTTCAAACTTTTTCGGTACAGGCTCGTTTACAGGGGGGTTGACAACTCACATATCGACCTGATACTTCTGAACACGTGGGAAGTGAAGGAGTCATCGGAGTTGATTTTGGCGCTCCCTCAGACACCGAAGAGGCATGTCGATAATTTATTGTACGCAATAACTGACTCTGAGTGCTCCGGCAGGTCGAGAATTTTTCACTTGCAGTTTGAAAAACTTGGACCATGCATTTATCAGGGCCGGTAACAGCAGGCAGCGCACAAAGAACCAAACTTGGCTTTGAGGGATGGCCAGTACCACCAAGGCTGGTCCCGTAGTGTTCGAGATATGGACAGAGAGGAGTGGAGTGGTATGGGATCCATACGGCTCGCAAGTGAACAAAGCTGGCGTGCACGTTAGGCAAACTTTGCGACACTAGCGTCTCGCACTTCTAGAGATTGCGATGAATCTATTTTGTCGGTACTGACATTGTAAATGATCGACCCGTTTTTCCATCTCATCTATGCTCGGCAAGAAAGTCTTATTTTATTAGTACAAGCCATGCTAGGATATCACACCTCCAGTGATGGGGATTCATCCCACTGCTTCTTCCTTTGAAGGTGCCGACTCCAACCGTTGATCGATTAATTTAATGCACACTTGTGATATTTTTGGCCATTTTCTAACGGAGCAGGACGCCAATCATGAATGGATTGAAACTTGGAGTTAAGAAGCAAGCCATGGGTCACTCACTGCACAGTCATGCGACCCCGGAAAGTTCCTCATGAAAGCGAGAAAGAACCAGTTCCGCACCGAGGATGCTTTGAATCAGGAGGCTAAGCGAATCGGTCGTCCACCATGAGAAAGATAAACCTAAATTGGTACTGACCCGCCACCATTTGCAACATTTGAATTTTGAAGCGACCGCACAGGATTAAGTATTGCAGACAAACATGCGATTTGTCAAAGATCGAAGCATGGCATCTCCCGACCTAGGTCGCACAGCCGGGTTTCAGACAATCGGTTGTCCATGAGCTTGCGTCGCAGACCAACGTGTACTGTACTGGCACGACCAACAACCGGTTCCCACGGCCTCCGGGAGTTGCCGGAGACTGCTAATCAATTCAATCCGCGTGACGCGTGACCGGTTGTTGGTCGTGCCATCTCCCTAAGTCACACAGCGGAAGAATTCATTGTCACGCGATGAACATTTTCCAACAATTTTGTTATGTAAGCGCAACGATGGCCGACCTCAGTACATAAATTACCCAAAACTTCGAAAGTTTGACCCCTTCTGAAGCCCCGTACCCGTAATCACCATCTCAGCTGAGCACCCCCTTTTCATCATACCATGTTCAAGATCGACCAGCCTATTCTTGTCGACACCGAGGACCCAGAATATTACGCAGAGCTTCTCTCCAAGACTTACAGACCCCCAAATCGGTGGCTATCCAATAAAACACTTTGTTCAGGCATCCCCGGCGTTCAGGGCATCGACGACTCCTCCCGGCGCATACGGGCACTTCTGGATGCAGTCGCCAATATCTCACTCTGCAAACAAGGAAACGCCTCCGCTACAATGGCCTGCGTAAAGGCCAATAAAGGCACTCTAGAAACGCGAATATACATCGCTTTCAACCACGAAGATGACGGCGCGGCTAGAAATTGTCACGTTCACCTACAGTCCATCTTTGATAGGTTTTCCTGTATCCCCTGCAGGCCACATGTAGTAGACGGCTCCCCGAAGGACGTCTCGGGTGAGTTGGAGGGGATCATAACTGAAGTCTGCATAACCATTCACAATTACTCATTCGACCTTTTTGCGTATCGCGTTAACAAGCACAAGCACGAGCTTTCCGACATTCGGAGGTACATTGAGCAGGATGACCATCAATTCAATTCCCGCCAGCGTTCCAAGTTGTTGGATTTTTATTCTTATCGCATGTGGAGTCCATTATCAAGGTTGTTGCCAACGCGCAAACAACGAAGCAACTTTCTATCAGTTTTATGCTCATGCTTTTAAAAATCTATTCGTACTGGAAAGCGAATCGCCTTCTCCCCAAAGAAGGGCATGCCGACAATGTGGGCACATTGCTTGACCTCGCGGATACGTGGCTTGCTGACGGTATGTGATATGGTGCCTAGATGGTCGCTCTCACCTGAATCTACATCTTTCTTAGCCCACAACATAGGTTTCCGGCTTCGGCGTTGGGCAACGAAGATCATGTCGCTTGTGAACTCGGTCGACAGGCTCCTTATCTTGACCCAGTTGCGCCGCCTCCGCGTATTTATAGACGGGACCTTCGCGATTACACCTCTCTCATGTCCCACCACGACTCCATATCGTTGTGACCTTTCTTCAGATAACATACGAGTGGCTCTGGATGCCGCGCTGAACCAAACCAAATACTCTACTGCGAAGTGGTTAGAGGAGCGCGAATCGTTCATTGTGTGGCTTCAGGATAAACTGAAGGATTCTGAGGCGTGCCACCGGAAACCCACGGTCCACAGCGAGCTAGTCATGATTACAGCAATGCTCAAGGGCGAACT
>QLPJ01000380.1:4391-15147 GCA_003314235.1 Cantharellus cinnabarinus
CTGGAGAGACCGTGGACAGCCTCAAAGAGGCTGCGAAGGAGGCTGATAGGGGCAAGGGAACGAACGCCGCTGGTGATGACGAGGACGAAGACTTCTTCTCCATCAAGAAACCTGCTCAAGTTGAAGGTGAAACTCGCGTTTCGGATCGGACGAAGGAGGTCGATGTCATCCCGATTTCTTCATCGTCGGGAGAGACGTGGGATGATGAAGTGTTGGACAGTTTCCGACATTTTTTCATCACTGCTCCTCCCACGACAAAGCGCAATGACTACGAAGATGCTTCCGATGCTGAGCCGGATGGTTTCGTCGATCTCGAGGCTACCGGAGGCGACGGTGGTGAGGATGAAGACGACGACGACGAGACGGACGATAACGTTGCCGGAGCAAAAGAACAAGAGGAACGTGAAGAGGTTCAAGCCCGTACGCTTGCCGCGAAGAAGGCGGATCTCAAGCGCAAGTTCGATGAGCAGTATGATGACCCTGACGAAGACGAAAAGACGGATCTCTACCAGCAGGCGAAAGCCGAAATGGCAGAACAGCTTAGGCTCAACCGACAAGAGTTCGAAGGCGTCGATGAAGAAATGAGGTTCCTCGTTGAAGGTTATCGTTCGGGGATGTACCTTCGAATCGAACTTGAAGAGGTACCCTGTGAACTCGTTCAGAACTTTGACCCTGCCTATCCTATCATTGTCGGTGGTCTCCTACCTGCAGAAGAACGCCTCGGTTACGTCCAGGTCCGCATCAAGCGCCATCGATGGTTCGGCAAAACTCTTAAAACGAACGATCCTCTCATTTTCTCCATCGGGTGGCGCAGATTCCAATCGCTTCCCATCTATTCATTGGACGATCATAGCATTCGTATGCGAATGCTCAAGTATTCACCTGAGCATATGCATTGTTTTGCGACGTTCTATGGTCCTGTGTCCCTTCCCAACACGGGTTTCTGTACTTTCAACGCGGTATCGAACGATACTCCGTCTTTCCGCGTTTCCGCTACCGGTGTCGTATTGGATGTCGATCGTTCGGTGAAGATCGTCAAAAAGCTCAAGTTAACGGGGTATCCTTATAAGCTGTACAAGAATACGGCCTTCATTAGGGACATGTTCAATAGTCCGCTGGAAGTGGCCAAGTTCGAGGGGGCAATGATTCGGACGGTTTCGGGGATCCGTGGGCAGATTAAGAAGGCCCTATCTAAGCCGGAAGGAGCATTCCGTGCGACGTTCGAGGACAAGATCCTTCGGAGCGGTAAATATCTCGTTATCCTAATGAATTGTTTTCAATGAGACTCAATCTCCTTCTCCCTCAGACATCGTTTTTCTAAGGGGATGGTATTCCATTCAACCAAGGAAGTATTACAATCCAGTCACTTCGTTGTTGTCTGCGAAAAGGCAATGGGCCGGAATGCGGTTAACAGGCCAAATCCGATGGGAGAAAAGCCTCAAAGTCCCCACGCGTAGTGATTCCTCGTACAAGGTAGGAATCTCTTATTGTTGCCCTTGCCTTAATTTGCACTTTCGCTTACCTATTTTTTGCTAGCGCATTGAGAGGCGCCCACGTGAATTCCAACCCTTGAAGATCCCAAAACAACTCTTGGCTGCTTTGCCATACGAACACAAACCCAAAGAAGTCCTGCCTCCCGTTGAGAAACGTGCGGTCATCATGGAACCGGAGGAGCAGAAAGCTATCGAACTTCTTCAGCAGCTCCGCGCGATCAACAAGGATAAGCTGGAGCGGCTAGAGGCGAAGAAGAAATGGAAGAAGGAGCAGTTCCAGAAGAAAATCGCTGAGATGGAGCTGCGGAAGACGAAGAAGAGGAATCAAGAGAAGGCGGCAGCTTTGAAGGTTATAGGACAAAGACAGAAGGCGGCCGAAAGGGCTAGTGCCAGTGGCCCGAGCCGGAAGAAACGTAAGACCTAGTTAACTGTCACCCTTTGGATACACTTCTTCATAATCGCCTGTATATTATTGATCCTTTTTTGTGGGCTATCCTAAACCCGTCTTCGGTCCCGCTTATTGCGTGGCAGTGCACTCGTCTCGAATCACAAGTCTATGGATTCTGCTGAAGGAGATGAATTTCTCGACACTGTTGAAGGCGAATCCGCCTTCTTTCAGTCTGTAGCTCGCGCGAGACCAGCGGGAGTGCACCGCTATATGAACATCGTGTCTATTCGACAAAATATTAACGAAATTTCAGGGAAATGGGTCACGATCGAACATATCTGGAGAAAGCTCCGACAGTACTATGCCATGGATAACATTGAAAAGATCGTGAGTAACTCTCAGGTGTACTCGGGTTTCTGGGGTTCGTTCGAGTGACATGCTTTCGCCTCGGCCCCGAAAACCAAAAAAATACACAGCGTCGCCAAGAAGGTGCACCGGATGACCCAGACTTTCCACCTCCGCCTCTCCCTCGCACTCCTGGAGAGCGGGACCCTACTCCTTCCTCATCAGATTCTCCTCAACCCGCAGAGGTGCCGGAAAGAATAGAAGATGAAGAGAAAATATGGATGCAGGCTCACTTTCGCCTAACGTTCTCACTTCCGGAAAACGAATTCTACGAAATGATGGAAGAGCGAGCCAAGAGAGGGAGAAATGACCCATCTACTCCGGAATCTGATTATCGGGAGCTTTCCGATGATGATGATGATGATGATGAGGAAGATATGAAAGTAGACAAACCTCTTTCGTCAGTGACGAGACGTTCGAGTAGTCACAGTCATTCCCAAGCACCTTCGATGTCATTGGACCCAATACGAGCTAGCGGTCTAGCAGCCGCAGAGGGCAGTGAGTCTTCCGACCTGACCGACCCTGAAGATGACAAGAAGGGCTATACCGATGATCGTGAGAGCACTTACAGTGCAACGCGACGCAGTGTCGCTACCCCTGAAGACGAAGGCGGTGGTCCTGATGGATCGAACATCTTGCCTGGTGAGCCCCCTTTTTTTTTTTTTTTGGTTTTCAGAACGAGTATTTAAATAACGTTCCTCCTAGTTTTAGCGCGAAAGAAACGAGAACTTACATCCGACAGTGTTGCCTCGAGAACTACAGCTCGCAGGTCCATCGGAGTGGCCTCAAGTAGCAGAGCCAAATCAACTACCGCATCCACCAAAAAGAAGCGAAAGGTATGCATCGTTGTTAGCTGGTTTTGCTTTAAATTTGCAACTGATCCATTTCCAGCGGTAAAGTAGGCGTCAAATACTACGTGAATCCTTCGCCTTGGTATCTATCCGCCAAACAACGTGTATGCTACCCGCATCTGCATCTAATTAACATTGCATTTTGGTATTCATGACAGTGCTCTTCGCATCGTCGTATCAAGATTCCGCACTAGGTAGTAGAAAAACCCCTGCTTTTCACATGATAATGCAATCCTTCCCATCCTTTTTAGATGCCTTTTCCAATAACTCGTTTTCCTCGAGCATCTGCCTCTCGCTCTCAGTTAAAAGCTAGTTTGAGCCCAACGGACATTAATGAATTCAGGTTGCCCAGGGGTGTGGGATTGTTGCACTCACCCCTTTGCGAGCCCTTTCTTTCAAGGCTTTCCGCTTACTTTCCATCTCAGCTCGCGCACGTCTTGGGTATCATTGCATATGTTTGGGCATTAAGTGATGGTAAATGGAAATATAAAAACAGGAAAGTTCTTTCGTCAGACCGCTGTAGCAAGGTGGGTATATAGAAGGATGGAATCAATGTGCAAACTGCAGACACGTCTATGCGGTACCGAACAGCGGTCGGGGAATGAACGAGCTAATCTCGATGTGCGGTTTAGGCTTTGACGCAATATCTGCCTGTACCGCTTCCATCGACGTACTCGATGCCTTCCCCTGCAGCGGAGAGGAAGGGGACTTGGGTGAGGTGGATGGAGATGTATGGAATGGACTTGTCGATTTTACAGGAACGGATACAGTGGACAGTGAAGACTTCGTGACTACTGACCGGTCGGTCTTAGAGAACAGATTACGACTAGTCGATGCCGACGACGTTCCGGGAGATCCCTGAGCTGGGCTTGGCAAGATTTTTCCTGAGGCGACACTTGAAGCTGTAGAGAGTGTTGGAGCTTTGATTGGAGATTGCGCAACCACCGGCTTTGCAGGAGTTACCGTGCTCGAGGAAGATCCACGCGGAGAGGATCCGACAGGAGTACCGAGTCGAGCAGCGAAAACACGAAGCTTGGAAGGACTGTTTTGAGGGGCTTTGGGCAACGGAGAGACCGATGAAGGCGATGCGACACATTTATGTGAGGTTGGGTGCCGGTGAGTGGCGCAGAACTGTTTCTTGCATGCCTGTGATGGACGAATGAAGCCGCTGAGCCAGGATCCAAGAGTGAAAGGATATAAATGCGGACCTCGCACTGAATAGGCGCATGGAGCACCTTCTCGCAATGCGCCCTGGCACATCTTGGGGAGCCACTTTTCTTCTTCCCCATTACCTCACACGCTGTATTAAAGTGCCTCTCCATAGCGATGTTTGGATCTTCCCCAATGGGGATGGTGACGGGAGTTTTACACAGCGGACACGGCGGCGCCACGCGATCGTTGTTCACTTCTTTCTCGCACTGGTGAGCGGATGGCCGGAAGTGGTCAGCACAGAACGATTCTTCACAATACTGGCACTATTGCGTTTCCGTTGAGTAGTGAGTACGGCCGGTATTAATAGATGAACATCGAGGAGCGTGTGTACCTTGTAAGGAAGATAGTCATACAACCCGCAATGAGGATGTGCACACTTCGCGCCTGCAGAGAGTAGATGGGGATTGGCAGGAGACTCCATGATAGTGGTGACAGTGGCAGAGAGGTAGCGCCAGCCAAGGTACTCAGAGAGGGCTTTATATACCCTCCAAAAGAAAGATCCAGAACAAGCGCGAGGAGGACGCGTCAGCAGTAAAGTAAGCAAGAGACCACAGCTTGTCCGATAAGCAACGGATTGGGTAATCAGTACAGCCACGCAATTCGTAGCCATATTCCCACGCTTCTTTCGCAACATGGACGTCCCTCAGACCGAATTCGCTGTCACCTTTGTCAGGCACGGAGAGAGTACAGATAATCTCGTGAATAACTTGCTGGCTTTTGTGTTCTGAGCTTACTGACGATCTGGAGAAATCTATCTGGGCAGGGTGGAAGGATGCTGGATTGAGCGTGCATGGTTTCAACGTGAGTCAAGGGACACGTATTGGGCTTTCGTCCTTAGCGTTGACGTCCTTTTCTCATTCTTAGCAAGCGGAGGCATCCGGAGCGTTCCACGCAAACATCAAGATTCATACCATTTTCTCCTCTCCCCTTGAACGAGCTCATACCACGGCACTTCAAGTTCTAAAGCATCAGCGCGAACCAAAGCCTCCGCTCATTCTCACTCCTTTGCTTCGGGAGCAGCATTTCGGAGTAGCAGAGGGTCAAAAAATATCGTACAAACGCACCACCACGCTTGGAAATGGCAGTTCAGAATTTTCTCCACTTGAAGACCGTACGTCCAAGTTTCCCCAAGGAGAGTCGGCGGAGGACGTAGCTATTAGAGCTGATAACTTCATTGATGAGTTTTTCTACCCTCTCCGACTTCAAGGTCCTCAGAGGATCAGCCCCAGGCTCGAATTCACATTTACGTTGTCAGCCACGGGATTGCCATCTCGGAGCTTGTAGCCGCCTTCTTAAGACGTGACCGCCATGCTGACACGGCACAAAGCCAGGCTTGGCGTGGACTCCGGAATACAGGATGGACGAGAATCCTTGTCGGACTTGACGTAGGTGATTATGGTCTTATCCCTAGAGCTTGCTGATCCATCCAGGACATACACAACATGGTCCGCTAGCCGACGGCAAACGAGTCGTTTAGTACTGCTCCATCGATGACGATGGTAGAATCCACGCCCTCGGATGTTCATTCCATTCCCGAAGAGAATGCGACTCAAACGGGACCAGCGACATCCGCCAAACCAAACATAATTGTTCGCATAACACATGTGAATCAATCCTCCCATCTGAATAATTTTGTGAGTCTGAATGATCTTTCTTCCATCTCCATTACCACTGATAACAGATGCTGCTGCCAATCTTCCGGTTAACAGAAGCGTCAGAAAGGCATCGGCTCATCAACATATGACCAGAACCAAAAACCTATAACGGATTTCTTCAGCGGTGGGTCACTTGCGAAGAGCCAGTCATGAGTCGTACGTGATCCACGATATGCTCGATGGCCTCTGCTATCAATCTTCAATCAATTTCGCAGGCGGTAACGCAAACCAATGACAATGTATATATCCTTTGTAAGCACCACCATTGGATTGATGTGCCATCGCAATACTAGGTGATATAGATAGTACACAGTGATTGAAAAAGTGGCCCATGTCAGATGAAGAGAATTGCGCGTGCTGAATATAAAGATGAGTAATCGTGTGGGTGCATTGAATGTGAACTCTGGGTGGGAAGTTTGATCCATTTTGTGGGGGTGTCCAAAGTATGAGGGTTGTGCTATGATGCCAAGAGGCTGGATGCGCGTTGAGTGGTTTGAGGAGTGTGGGGATTTACTGGTGGCAATAGATGGCGGAGATGCTCGCGAAGAGTTGAATATGAAGTTTCGCAATGTGTCAGACAATAGAATATACCTAAGTATAAGCAGCACTTAGGGAGTCCGGAAATTTTCTGTGCGAAAAGCGATGTTGGGATAAGCATGAAAGTAGAGAGGGCCAAATGATGTAGGGTGGTGGTTCTTCAGATCCCCCTTGCAGCTTTACGATTCTCGTTCCAAAGCCGAAGTCTTTCTCGCCTGGCAGCCTTCGTTCTCGCCACGTCCGGAACATATCGCACGCTCGCCAGCGGGGAACCATCACTACCAGTAGCTGTAGGGGACTTAGTATCTCTAAAAGCGAGGAGCTCATAGAGGGCGGCAATTTGGTCCCCCTTGATTTCAAGTGAATCAATGATCTGCTTCAAATGCTCGGCCAGGACGTTGCGCTTTAGAACATTGGTAGCGGGATCCATGGAGCCATACTGCTCAGCAAGTTCAAAGTATATCCTGCATAAGTGTGACGTGAGACATAAGATGGCAACGGGCGGGGACACAGGCCTCACGATTTGTAGTGCGTAAAGTCATCCTCCAGCTCCCTAACAGCTCGCGCGACGACGGTTTGGGGAGGCAACTCGGCATCATCCAGCTCATATGCACCGCCATTATACTCTCCGCGTGCACTGCGACTAGCCTTAGCACGATCGAGAGCCTCCATTGCAGCATTAAGGACCTCGCTCGTGTTCGGGAGGTCCTTATCATCTTCCCTGCGTCCACGAGCTGGATGGTTCCTGCCGTCCATATTCTGACCCAATGAATTAGGCTCATTAGCTCGCCTTTTACGACAGACATGGCAAGTTGTCTCGTTGTGGTCAGGAAGCGAGAAGAACAGCTTCTCCATCCTGGCACCACGAATAGTGGGGAAGGGATCGCCTTGGTGGGATCTCGGTTTGCTCGTCTGGGGCTTTCGAGGGGCTTCGTAGTCGGACACCGTGACCCTTGGGACCGGTAGCTGGATAGGCAATTGCTTGGGAGTCGTTGAGGGACCAGGTAATCGTGGCGGGGGCGCCATAGAACACGACGAGACCTCCAAGTCCCCGCACATTCGTCCAGATAAGAAAGATCGTCGTTCCTCTACATCCGATTCCACCCGTTCGAGCTCCGCATCCTGAAAAGATCAATGGAAAATTGATCAGAAAAGCATAAGAAACTCACAGTGATGAACCTTTTCATTGTATGAAATGAACTGCCGACGGTAGCGCGAGACTTGAATTCCAATTCATCAACGGAAAGATTGGATTTATCAAAATCAGAAGCGCGAGAAACAGGTCTCGCGTTACCGGGGATTTCTTCAGTATCAAGAAGTCTTGGATCTTGAGATGACTCCTCAGGAACAGGGCTCAGCGCGGTGACCTTGGGGATGGACAGGCGTGAAACCTCCTGTTCTTCTTTTTGTTCTTGTTGCTGCTCCTCCGCATTCTGCGCCGGGAGCTGGAAGTCTTCTCGTTGTTGGCTAACCTCTCGACGTTCACGAACGCTATCCTCGATAATGTCGCGCAAGCGCATTACCTCATTACCCAAACGTTCCACTTCGGCACGAAGTTCTTCAACCTCCTGGCTGCGCTTTTCTATCTCAGCTTCATCCTCCTCATGCAATGCCCGGAGCTCATCCACAGCTTGCTTGTAAACATCGAGCTCAGAAGTCATCTGCGCAAGCTGCTGCCGTAGAGTCATAACGAGGGTCTCGAGCTCTACGCACAGGTTAGCAATCGAAGGCATTCATCTTAGGGACTCGCCTCTTTTCGTATCTACTACGTCTCTATATCGGACCTCCCACTTGCGAAGCTCCTCACTACTTAAGGGTTTATTTGACTGAGAGTAGGCATCGACTGTATCTGCACGACCCTTTCCCTTACGATCTGAAGTAGAGGCAATGTTCTGAGCATGTTGAAGTTGTTTTTGGATTTCCGCTTGCACCCTGTTGCGTTCACGGACTACCTCTTCACGGCATCTTTCTAAATCGTCTTCTAGCTCCCGAACGTGGCGACGAGAATTTATATTCTCCTTTTCTAAGTCACGGATACGATGGGCAAGCTCATCAATGGTGGATTGAACGACGGTAGCTTCGGGGGTTGTCAGAAAACATACGTGAACTGAATAATGATACTAACCATCGACAGCACCATTTCTCACCGACCTATACCTGCGAGATGACTTGATGGGGGTATCAACGGCAGACGTGAGGCCAGTCACATCCGGAAGATGGACGCTCCCGCTGGTTCTATTTGCACGACGCGACAGCGCTGAAAGATGATTGCGGACATCAGAAAGAGGGGCACGAATAGAAGGTGCAACGGATGGTTTGGAGGTTGGGGGATCCCGATACTTCTCGCCTTCGCTAATCCCTTTCTTTATGTCGCGCTCGATTTCACGTCGGGCTTCCGTGAATTTACTCGTGCTAGTGCCGCGGGCAGCAGAGTTCTCATGCGTTTGACCCGAAGAACGTCGCTGACTGTTCGTCGCAACTCGTGGTCGCCTTGGACTAAAAGTCCCTCTTGCAGATCGCAAAGTTTCTGTTAACTTTGCACGAGATGCCCGACTGCTGGCAGAGCTCCCAGAATCACTTTGTTGCGAACTGGAAGAAGTGTCTTCTTCGGGGTCGGAGACGGTGCGGATTCTAGGCGAGATGTGGCGCATGTTCGTCTGTTTGGTCTTGGTGTCGTGTGAAATATCCAGGTAGCCAGATTCAAGAGCGCGTTCGAGCTCCGCCGTGTCCTCCACAATAATAGGGTCCACACTTAGAGAAGCAGCAATATTCTTCACGCGGAGAGAACGCGTCTGTTAAGGAGGTAACGCGCAGGATGGATTTGGAACATACGGTTTGACGTGTTGGTCTCTCAAATTGAGTAGACTGATTCATCGTTATCGACTCCCCTAACACATCCCTGAGACCTTTCCTCGGTGAAAAATTAGGCAGTGGTCGGTCTGGGTCGAATTCTGCAATGCCAGAACGTGAGGGTGTTCGGCCCAAAGCACCGCCTAAACCAGCACCTAAAGTAACAGCAGAAGCATGATGCTGGGCAGTTGATAATGTTTCCCCCGTGGTCATAGCAGAATCGTCAATAGTGTGCTGGAAAGAACGAAGATTTGGTGCGGAATGTTCGGTGTCGTCCGGGATGAATTGAGAAAAGTCATGAGGTTCGCGCAAAGAAAAGGTCGGAAAGACGTCGAGAGGTGGGGGGTACGGTCCATCGTTGGGCTGGAGGTGTCTAGGGTACTCTACGCTGGACTCCGTCGAGTGGGTGGACGTGTTGTCAAAAGTTAGGTCTGCAACTCGACTTATCATCTCCTGTTCCAGCCGAATTCGCTCATTTTCTTGTTCATCGCCTGGAATGCTCCAGTCCGTATGTCTGCCCCTTCTGGCCTCCGACTGCATACTGGTCAGATTCGCCTGAGAAAATTGAACAAACGGACAGTCCGACAAGAACTGTAGATCGTCGGAAGCAAAACAACAAATAAATGTCAATAAAAACAAAGTGCATCAACGCCCCCCAATATGGTGAATAAGCTGCTTTGACTGTAATGCACGATCTGTTCATGATTGAGGGACATGATAACATACAAGATGGAGAGAGGGAAAACAATGACAAACTTGATGATAAGAGTTATGGTGACAACGTGAAGGCCGTGAAGGCCTTAAAGCGCGGTGGTAGGGCGGAACGGTATCGCGTGTGCAAACGAAGGTAGAAGGATGGGCGGAAAAGGAAGGATGGGATAAAGATGCTCAATAGGATTCGTAATGCTCCTTGAGCCACTTCTCAGCTTCGGCGTAGTCGACTTTGAGCTGGGGAATGAGCTTTCCGATGCGCTCCAGTGCATCCTTCTCGGTAATGCTTACGCCCTTCTCCTCATCTCTGAGCTTTCCGTAATGCTGCATTCGCTCACAGGATTCTTGCACTTTCTTTACACCAAGCGCTGCAGACGACCCTTTCAAGAAGTGTCCATGCCGTGACAGGGAGGCCAAATCCTCCTTTTCCCTAATTTTGGAGCCGGTTAATTAGGAATCGAAGTGGGACGTGCAACAGGAACATATTAAGGGGTGTGTAATATAAAGACTTACAGCGCACTACCCATTTCCTTGATGGTGCTTTCAGCTTGATCGAAGTAATTTAACACAATGGACCAAGAGAAGTCATGATTCTCATCATCATCCATCTCAAGAATCTGCTCGAACGTTTCCATGTCTACTACAGAGTTCTCC
>QLPJ01000381.1:18671-29455 GCA_003314235.1 Cantharellus cinnabarinus
CTGTAGACCCTCAAGATGGAATTGGAGGCCCAAATATATGCTTCGAGGTCGTTTCTCCACAGTTTACATGTACAAGTATGTGTATATCAGCTACACATAAAGAAAAGGAAGGGAAGGATAAATGATAGGAAGTCCTTGCATGTGTGACTCCACCCTCAACGGTGCCGGATCAATATTTACTGCAGTATCCACGACGAGAAACGTGCGCTTCGCGCGTATTCGGGCGGAAAGTTAGTGACACGCAGGGTGTGTTGAGATTAGACGGTGGGAAGTTATTATGGGGGGGGGGTATCGTATCGTACAATTAATATGATGCGTATTGAACTCTGCAACAGAACAGAAATGTACAAAAACTAGGGAGAGCGGAACACAACTAATTTTTTCCATTCGTTTGGTCATGGAACAGTCACTGATCTGGAGTGTTCGTGCTCTCCCGCGTTGCGCCATTTCTGTGCGATATGTTCGTGCAGGGGTGGAGCAAGGAGAAAGACGCCTCTAGTTTTTGAGTTTTACGAGGCATCCCGAGGCCCGAAGGTTTCGGACCTCTAAGGGCACGAGCACTGTGAGCAAAACAAACATGAAAAGCCAAATGAGAGGACATACTTATGCTTCTGAAGCTCAAGTGTAAGGTGGAGGCGGCGAGGTCGGGTTGGCGACTTCCGAGGCAGACTCTTGGCGCTCACGAACAGGCCGGTATAATTCTTCCAGCCTAGTCGCCGAAGCCATGCCTGAGGGCCATGTTTCTCCTACCTTTCGTAGAATTTCCATGCACCTGGTGACGCCTTGACCAGGATCCCCGTTCTCATAACGGTAGCTAGGGTTGTGTGTGGCACTCAACAAGTGCATCTTTCCCGCAGCATAGGCAATTTGCACGGCTGTATTGTCTGCCAATTTGAGACCATAACGACGGTCAAACGCCTCAAATAGTGCTGTGATCCTGAATGCTGCTGGAGGAGCACATAGTTTCGCCTTGCTACACAGCCTTGATATTCTGTTGTAGGTGTCCCCGCTGACTCCTCCAAGCTGAGTCGAAGATGACGAAGTGAATGTGATCACTTTGCTGTCCTGGAAGAATGGCTGGTAGATCAGGATGTTCATCCACTCAAAAATCGCCTTGATCATAATCAGGTCGACGCTTGGTTCAGTCCCTTCTTCATGGACATCTACGCGGAGGCTCTGGGGAAGATTTTCGTTCCACTTATCAATCACAACGCTAATGACATAGGGTGAGACGACTTCGGCACTGGAAAATAAAAACGAACCTCATTCGCTCTACCCGGGCGACGTCGATGTCGGTTCTACAAAGTCCGTCGTTACGGTAAAGGATTTCCATGATTGAGGATGCAATTTGCATAAGGCCAACATGCGCGGTAAATGCTTCGTCCTCAGGCGGGACCGAGCCCGGAAAATTGAAAAGATTGCGGGTTGGTCCTACCTCCGGGAATGAACCAACCTTCGAGGGGGTCGTCTCAAGGGAACAGGGTTTGAGACTTTGAGGACGACCGACATAGAGACTGCATGCTTTGTCCTGCATCCAAGGTGAGCAAATTGAAAAATCATCACCTCGCCGAGAACACATACCAAACAGTACAAATTCCAGAAGACAATCGAAGAGCAAGTTTCCTCAGGATTCATTGTTCTCTGGCCAAAATGTCCTCCATCCAAACAAACTATGAAACGAAATCAGGCTCAGTTTGGCCAAGTGGGTAGGAAAAACCCACGAGTTTGTGACACACGAATAGCCGTCCCTGTTTAATCTGTAAGGACATCTGTATGTAAGGGACTACAGGGCACGGACGAACCGAGGTACGTGAAATTCAGTCCTTCAGAATAAGAAATTAGTCCAGTTCCTGGAATAATAAACTCCTTCCTCACCTTGGTTGGCAATTCCGCTATAAAACGAAGACAGAATCGCCAGTGCTTGTACTGTCGCGAGCGTCGGGGCACTGCACTCTGCATCGAAATGCTTCCTCGCCTCCAAAGCAAATTGCTTTCTGTACTCTGGCGATCGATGATCTTCCACTTCGGAGTATCCCACCGAGTAGGCAATAACGGCGTTGTACAACATCGCAGAAGCATAATCCTTCTGGGGCAGAACACCGGATTCTGCGGAATTCAAGGCATTTCGCAGGTCTCGAAGAAACAAATTAGGATAGACAGCCTTTTGCCAGCCGGACTTTATCCGGAAGAATGTAGATAGGATACATGCTAATTCTTCAAGGCCGAGGCCGGAGCCTTGAGGAAGGCCGGTGTCCCAATTGGAGGGAAGATGAAGAAGCTCATCGTGGAGGATGGCGAACGTATCCTAATGAAAGTGTGACTTGTTAAAAGGCGCAACAACCATACGCAATTTGGGGCCTACCCTCGGCTCATCGGAGGACATTGATTCTCGTGATGGCTGGTTGCGGCGGGGATATGGCGAAACTCTCCTTTCGTCCCGAGACCTAAATGAAGACATGAGTATTTCTTCAGAGAAGGGCTGAACGCACTAACCTACGAGAGCACAGTACAGAGTCTTGTCGAGAGTACGAAGGGTCAGATGTGAGCCTGTTCGTTTTGCAGGACACGAGAGAGTCAGTCATTTAAGAGTTCGTGCAAGCGGCTGTAGGCGCTCAAATCTCAAATTTTTGATGCGATCCCCTCCCAATGTCGTTAGCTATAAATATCGGTTGGGGTAGAGCGGAAGCCAGTCAAGGAATCGACGCATTCCCATCAATTGAAGTTTAATTCAGCCAACCATATTTGGATTCGGATGAATTGCGCTTGATTCCGCTTCCGTTGAGTTCAGTCAAAACGTTACTGTGCGAAATGGTCCCCTAGCGCGCCTATTTCAATGTGACAATCACGAACGGAATTTGCGGAAACCTCAACCTGTGCAACTTCATTTCGCTAAACACAGCGCGCTTCGCCGGACGCTGAAACAAATTTCAGTCTCAGCGAGCCGCTCAGGGGGTTTTTTTTTGTCGTTGCGCGCACCCTGATATATTCTGTAAATTAGCACCGCAGCTTGTACGAATATTGCGGAATGTGCTCGTTTCCGCCACTCGGTGCAGACGATACAGCGATAGTGTTGATGGGTTGCACTCGCCTTCTACGCTGGAAGATTTTGCAGTAATAACGGTCGCTGGGTAGTGTGACATCTCCCGACTTCGCGTCTGGCCCAGTACTAAACAACACGCACACACGATGCCAACGATATGGAAGAGGAGGGATATTCGAATTTTTGCACTCCTTCACTCATCTAGGCACTATGTCCCCCCTTTTCCTCTGCGGAGATGCCCGCATTCATATGCCCAGACGGACGGAGCCCTCACGCCCGATTTATGGGTATCTTAGGACGCTCAAGGGGTGTATATTTTTATTCCTGGGAACAACTTTGGCTCGGTGGCTTGCTGGTGACAACAATAAGTAAATTTAGAAACCTGGACCCAAAGGCAGTCTAAGTTGATTCGGTCGGCGGCCACGTCCTTTCTTAAGAGAGGCTGGTCACCTGCCTAACCGTTCCCGTATCTCAGGAGGCTCTTGCGATCTCAGGTAGCCTGTGAAGGATTCACATTTTGTAGCAGACGTAATACCTGTGTACCATTTATCCTCTCACACTGTCGCCCGGTTCCAGAACCAGGGCCAATGCACCGTAGGTCAAATTGAGATTCACTAGAGGATTGACTCCACTATCACTCAAATTTGACGATCCTTCTCCGGAACAGAACTGCGCCTTCCTTGGCGCCATTGAAAATAATATCCTATTGCATAAACGGATCGTGCGCTACGCTGCCCCTGATCGATGCTGGCACTCTCCATATCAGTCAGGAGCGCGATTCCTTACAAACCATGTTGCGACCTTCTGTAGTTTCTCGTCAATCATCGGGGGGTTTACGGCTTTGTTTCTGTCAATTCGACTGTGTTGGGGGCGATTTTCTTCGGCAATGAACACACTTCAGGCTGTCATCCTTCGATCACACTCGACTATATATCTTTTGGCTTGCTTGCCCCTCTTCGATTCCGTCTGGCATTATCCAGGTAGGAGTATGATAAGCGTGAAACTTGGTTATCAGTTCCCGAAGGGTGGGCGGCTGGTGTTTTGCTTCTACAGTACTTTGCAGCACGAGCAGTCCAGGTTTTCTGACGTGAACAATAATGTTGCTTCCGGCGGCATTAATCGGATTAGTCAATTATGAATCATGACACTACCACGGGTGGTGGATGCTGAGCCAATTCCGAGACCTCAACGATTGCTTATGGCGCGCCTGCACTACATACTTGATGTTGCAGACTCCCCACCAATACCCACGCGCCATGCGGAACTCTCTGATCCGCTCTCCTCACGGCGTCACTATTTTTCGCGCTGTTGAACGTGCACCCGCGCGGCTCGCTGCACGGAAGGCCCCTATTCGCAGCAACAGTGAATATTGGATGACTGCCCCACGGAAATCGTGATTCCTCTCGCGTGCCTTGGGCCGTACGACTTCCGTGGGTTAACGAGAATTGCATGGCTAAATGCATCGTTTACTCAATGTAATGATCCCGTTCAAACAGTACGGAAACGAGGCGCGCCATTTTGTTTTGCCCTTATCGGTACTACCTTCACTGCCTACGGCCTGGAGCCTACATCTGGCTTGCGGTTATCACTTTCCGTTTCCGGTCCCTTTCCACTTCCGCGCGAGCCTCTATAAGAACACCAGTGAGGCCATTATATGATCAAAATAATCTCGTCCTCATGTCTTCTATGTCTCAACCCCGCGGTCCTGGTTCGTACCACCAAGGAGCTTGCAAAACATGCAAAAAAGCGTCAGGAAATGCGTCACCAACTTTTTATCGGCGATAACATTTTAGCACAGGAAAACCAAATGTTCACCACCCTCTCAAGCAGGCAAGTGTGGAAGATGCGAACGTCTAAGAAAAGAGGTTCGAGCCTTGATGTGTGCTTCCGTGGAATGTTTAACATACTACCCACCACAGTGTGTAATTGAGGCCACGAACCAAGCCAAAAGGTTAAACAGCGGCAAAGCCCTCATTGGACAATGCCCATCTTCGCCCAAATCCCCTGCGACGTCGTACCACGCCTCGATGATGGCGTCAAATCCCCCCCCTTCGCATATATCACAGTCATTTTCACAAACCGTACATGACGGAACAGTTGTTCCATTGAATCGTTACCAAAACCCAAATTCCCATCTGAGCGCTCTTCGTCTGGTTCCGATCCTTCTGGACATCGTAGCAGTTGAGCTCCACGACCTCGAGCTTAACAAGAGCATTGAATGGGCAGTCAAATTCTTCGATGGAGTGTTTGATGCGGAAGTATTCCGAACTCTTTTGAATGGGGCTGCGCGGCGATCGGAACCCTCCGGTCCTTACCTTGTCCAATTGTGTCATTGGGCTCTAATTGTACGCCAACCGGGTATATACTGGAAGTTGGATGTGGGGCGTGCTGAGGCATTTATGTCAAAAATTTTTGGAGCATGGTTTGTCGAAGTGCAGAGGCCAACCTTATGGACTCTCATGGCGGCCATTGTTCTCTTGGACCATTTACAAACTGTAGGAGACCACAGAAGTATGTTGTTATTCCTTTCAATGCCGTGTAGCATTATTTTCATGTCACCCTCCAGGTGGATATCTGAAAGGTGTGGATTACGCATTCGCGCGCTGATTGCTCGTTTAATATTCGTTTTCCGCTTCGCCAAGTGTTGGCACATGAAAGTGAGCCAGGATCTCTGAGTCTTGTTGCACTTACCCATGGAAATCTTAGTGGTAGGCGATCCATCTCGTTTTGACTTCGGGTCATCGGATGGCCAAAGTCACAAGATCGGCAAACTTTTCTCCATCCTTTGTTCGCGAGTATGTCGCTTGTTGCAGTTCATATATTTGAATGCGTTTGCCCAGCAATCTACATTATTTGTCTCTTGTGAATTAGTTCCCGAACGGCAATTCTCGGCCGAATCGTACGACAAACCAGGAGGCACAGGAGGTGTCGGGCGTCGGGCGCAACAGTGCAGAACACCGTCCTATGCCGCTCCACCCCGTGGATGGTTGTCAAAACATCCAACAGTGAAGTGTGTTCATTCCATCGCTTTGAGGTACTGACAGTCTGGCTTAGGGCAATCCAGGGCGATGGCCGCGACACCCCGCCCGATAAGCCTGGAGATCCGACCTCGGACGTGACAGGTATTAATCAAGTAGACCATTTACTGGGCGCCCCAATATTCACCCCCTATTATGGCCACCCCCCCTGGGATCCCACAATCTTTCTCCCAGATCAAGACGATACTGTAAATGAGGATGGTATCGCCCAGGCACAAACAACGGAGGGATGGGATTTCTGGCAGAAACCGATCTAACGTATGGGCATATTCATATGCCAAACCAATTATCTGTTTAGTCTTGTAGCAAACGTGTCTTGTGTGTCATTCGGTTTTGGGTTTCAATCTGAGGTGGATAGTTTTTATACCTTTCTTTCGGGTTTGGGGGGGTAATATCACCCATGATCTTCCCCCTGTTCATCTGCGCGGTAGTTAAGCAGATACCTATGTTACATCTACTAGTAATCGTTGCCAGTGATTCAGACCTCTTATTCTATCTTTGCTTTTTCCCCTGAGCTCCGACGCACTGCCCGAAGCGTCGCGTTTCACTAGATGAGTTGGAAAGGTCGAGAGTTGATAGCGCGTCTATCTTGGGACCCGAAAAAGAGGGTTCTTTCAGCTTTGCCGGGCGCTCATCATTTCCCAGCTCATCAGTGGTGATCTTTGAGTATATTCGGTCAGATCGAATGAACCGATTCGCAGAGCTCGCTTCCATGCATGCTAGTTGTTTTAAATAATAGAGGCTGGGATGCTGCCTAGCTAGTTGCGAGGGGTCCGAATTTCGGGGGATTATAAGGTCTATATCCTTTAGCCGCCCAACATTGGCGATGTCTCATAAAGGTTAGTAACGTGTGCGCATGCCATTGCATGCCCAGTTTGGTACTTAGAGTCTATTCCCACTCCAACTCTGAGAGAAACAGAGTTATTACATACATCTAATCGAAAACACTTATGTAGAAGCACTTTCCCACTTCCCCTATGTCATCCTGTTAGTACTAGAGGCTGGGATCGTCCTGTCTCCCTCGCTCGCACACACGATACTATTCGAATCGACAAGTACCGCCACTGACCATTCTGAGTCACTTCTCGCTAAATTACGAAAACCTTTGGCGCGCATCGCGCGTTGTGCCTCGCACTATCGCCTGACGTTTCATGTTTTTTCCGTGCTCAGGACTAACGCGACCCCCCGTCCAACTGTTTCGTCCGCGTTGAGCCCCTTGTTGGCTCCCCCCTTGATATCACTGTCGTTGCAGCATTGAACGCTTATCCGCGCGGCTCGTCACCTGAAAACCGTCTTCTATTGCTACTGGTGGGGGACATTGGTTGACCAATTCACGCCAGTCGGTTCTCCATCGTGTGCTTGGGATGGGCGGGCCATGTAAAATTTACAAGTGTCGTCTACTTGTCCCCCTTTGGTTCTTAGTTGCCAACGAAGCTAAGCGCGCGCGCGATTGCATTGCTGCGCTTATTCAATGCCCATTCCGTGGTCTGCAGTCTGGGTCTTTGTTTTCGGCCACGCCTGAGTCCCACTTCCGCCACTGTTCCTTGTTTCCGAATCCGCCCCCTCTTCCATTTCCACCGGAATTCACAGCACATATAAGCGCATCTCGCCACAATGTGGTCGGGAAGATTCGTTCGCTCATGTCTTCGCTGGTAACTGCTTCTCGATCTCGCGGTTCCTATCAACGAGATGTATGCACGGCGTGCAGAAGAGGGTTAGCGAACACCTCACCCATTAGTTACCGATGCTAATGCTGTGATCCAGGAAGACTAAATGCTCTCCCCGCGATCCACGCACTGGCAAATGCGATAATTGTGCTCGTCTGGAGAAAAAGGTTCAAGTCCTCATACGTTTAATGGCAGAAGACTCTAATGTGCTGCTAATACAGTGTGTGACTGAGGCCGGAGGCCAAACCAAAAACTCAAAAACTGGCAACGCGCTTACCAGTGAAGCAGCATCTTCAGCACATGCACCCAAACAACGTGTAACGTCGTATTCCGTGCCGAAGATAGACTCAAAGCAAGGTAATATTTACTAATTTCATGTCTGTCATAGCCCTTATGCGCTATGCGCGGTGTAACAGATCTTGCACCAAATCATGGCCAGAGCGCGAGTTTCCACCCAAGTGCTCTTTCCTTGGTCCCAGTCCTTCGAGAGTTCGTCAAGGATGCGCTACACGACTCGGAGCTCGAGAAGAGCATTGAATGGGCAGGTGAATTTTTCGACGGAGCATTTGATGTGAAAGCATTCCGGGATCATTTGATTGAGGCTGCACGATTGGGACCCTCCCATCCGTACCTCGTCCAATTGTGCCATTGGGCCCTCATTTTACGGCAACCCCGCATCAATGTGATACTAGAGGGAGAGGATGCTGACGAGCTTGTGTCGACTACATTTGGAATATTGTTTACGGAGTTCAAAGAGCCAACCCCATGGACCCTCAAAGCGACCATCATCCTTTTGGATCATTTTAGAACGACGGAGGACGCTAGATGTATGCATTCATTTCCTCTTTCGCGCTTGTTCATCATTTTCATGACGTCCTCCAGGTAAATATTTGAGAGGTGCGTCATAACCACCCGCATGCTGATTACCTGCCTAACATTCGGCTTCCGCTTTGCCTAGTGTTGGCGCATAAAAGTGAGTCGAACTCTTCGAGTTTTAGTCCGTTCACTTAAACACCTCTCAGTGGTGGACAACCCGTCTTATTTTAATTTGTCCGATGGCCAAGGTGACACGATCGAAAAACTTTCCTTAATCCTTCATTTGCGGGTACGTCGCTGGTTGTGGTTCACTTTGATACCTTTGATTTACCTGATCCTCTCGTGAATAGTTCCCGAGAGGCAGTTCTCACTTGAATTTCGCGGCAACCCATGAAACACAGGAATCAATAGTGGCCGAGCTGAGCGACGAAGAACGCAACCTCGTACTGCGCCACCCCATCGATGTTTTTCAGAACGCCCAACAGTGCGTGATGGCTCACTCTATCACCTTGAGGTGCTAATATCCTGGCTCAGAGCGTTCCGGGGAAATGACCACGATACCCCACAGCCTGAACGTCCCGATGAACTCCTAGACTCGATCTTGGGCATGCCACTTTCCGAACCATCAAACTATTTCATGCCACCATTAAACACTCCCTTCCTCTCTCTGGATGACGACATTGCGGACATATTAAGGGTCAAGATAGTACCCTAAACAAAGACGGCGTCGCTCAGGGACAAGCATCCAGGATCCTCCCAGTGTGGTGGAATCAGCAGCAATAATCATTGTGATGTATGAACATCCCAATCCGTATCGAGCGTCCGGCTACATTATAGCGGTTTGGAGCGAGCATGCCCCGTGTGTTTTATTGGTCGACAGGTTCGGTCTGACTGGTCGAGACACACAAGACATAGGAGCGACATGATTTGTGTCCCTCTAATTATTTGCATGTTAATTACACAATTATCGGTGATACGTTTTTGGCCCCCCAATAACTTGGATTCCGGTTCCCTTCGTTGTATTTGTTACTTGCTGCTTATTTCTAAAGTACTCAAGCAACGTGCGAACTTAGGAAACGAAAGAGAAACTTTTTCGCGGTTCCGCCCATTCCGCGCAGAGTTATATATGTCAAAACAAAATTCCACCGTCGGTTGGAGCTACATCGGCGTGCTGAGAATGGCGCTGTGGGGCCATGAAGGAGCGCCTTGCGTCAAATATATGCATACTCAACGGCTCAGATGGTCGATGAAATGATTCTTGGAAGGCCAAGGCTTATGGTTGCTATATATAAATCTCGGAGAACACGTTCTGTGTGAATTGAGAATCACAGGCTATTCGAACGAAACGATGTGAAGAATCTTGTCGAACCCCAACAATTCTCATATATCTACGGCTGCGTCCTCGATGGACATTTTTCGATGTTTTCAAGCTGCCATGGCTCCAGTTCAAAGATGAGAAAATCGATGGTGAAATTAAGGAGTCAATGATATCATACGATTAATGCATTCCCCAGTACATACACAGGCAGAAGCGTCCAATAACGAAGGAGAGAGAGAAACATGGCTGACTTTTTATTCATTTGTCGGGGCAAGACGAAGGCAATGCTCCGGTGTTCGAGCATTATCTATTATCGCGAGACAATCAATAAGTCCATCCCGGGGACAAGAAATCTGGCAACGCTATAGGTACGAACACGTTAAGCGAAGATACAAACATGATGATTAGGACACACCTACGAGGGTGCAGTGTAAGGAGGGGGAGATGGAAGCACGCTGACATGTTCCGAGGCAGGCTCTTGGCGCTCACATATGGGCCGCCACAATTCTTCGAGTCTATTCGCAGAAGCCAGACCTGATGGCCATGTTTCTCCTATTTTTCGTAAAATTCCTATGCACCTAGTGACGCCTTGACCAGGACCTCCTGTTTCATAACGGTGATTGGGATTCCGTCTTGCACTCGACATGTGCATCTTTCCGGCAGCATAGACAATTTGCACGGCTGTGTTGTCCACCATGTTGAGACCATAGTGGTAATTGAATGTTTCAAATAGGGATGTAATTTTGAACGCTGCTGGAGGGGCAGACAGCATTGCCTTGTTGCATAACCTCGATATTTTGTTATAGGTGTCCCCGCTTATTCCGAGCTGAGTTAAACATGAGGAAGTGAATGTAACCGTTTTACTGTCCTGGAAGAACGATTGATAGAGCAGGATGTTCATCCAC
>QLPJ01000386.1:0-12897 GCA_003314235.1 Cantharellus cinnabarinus
TGCGGCGGCCCCCCGTCCCATTATTTCCGTGTTGAAGGCTTCTACGTTAGATTCATTCCTCCTGTTGAGTAGCCCACTACTCCAAATCCTGTGTATCTTTGTCCTTCTTCTGTGAACTTGGATCCTTCGGAGTACACGAAGAGGAGAGGCCTGGGTCAGATTCCCCCTTTTACGCCCGGTGTATAGAAATACAGCACTTAGGCAAAGTGATACTGTCACTGTCAACGGGGCCGCGGCTTCCGTTGCAGTTAGAAAATCACCCCAAACGCTATCTAGATAATGCGAGTTGATCACACCTCACCCTGAGATACGGACTTTCTGAGGTTCAAAAACGTCAAGCTGCAAAAGGATGTACAAACGATATGGGTAGGCCAATAATCGCCAATTGGGACATTTCCTTCATTTTTTCTCTTTCTCCAATACTGTAGTGAACAGTGATCTGTACATTGCCCCCTCCGTCCTCCCTCTATCCCCCTACCTTGTGGACTTTACGCGGATCACCTTCCCAGCCTCAGCTCGCGTGCCCTCTCTTCGTGTTATAATGGCGGCATCGCAGCCCGACATTCTGAGCTATACTTACCACATATGCCCTGTGATTTCTCCAGGACGAAGTGTCAATACGTGGGCCATGCATGCCGGCACCATTTCCCTAAATGCTGAGTCCCACCTTGTGTGCAAGGTTTTATCTCCTGTGCAACTTTGAGGAACTCTTTATAGCGGATTCCGAAATACTGCGTTTTTCAGAGAATCTGTCCGGGTATGACCCCGTTCGTGAGAAATCAACCAAGAAATGACCAAATTTCTGGAATTTCCACCTTTCAATACAGTCCGAATTATATTTCAATATAGTAATTAGCGCCGCACAACCATTCCAGCTGTGAACCCGTTGAGACCTTCGGGCCTCGCTAGATAGTCGATTGGCCAACAGAGACATCATGGTAGATCTCTAATATTCGTTGTACTTCATGAAGGTGGTAAGCTCGATATGACCGGGTTGATAGATTGAGCACTAGCACCAACTGATTGTTGTACTCACATGCAGATCCCAGTTGTTCAGTTTGCAAGTCTGCCCGCAGTTGCCAACTTCTCGAAGGGAATCCCTCACCTGTGAGCTGAGAGAATACGGCGAATTGCGCAGCTACTGAGATGCGTAGCTTGCGCGATCTCCTCAGTAGAGACTTTCGGACATCTGAGCGATTGTCTGGAGTGGTGTGCTTAGCGCAGAAGTTCAGAGCCCTGACTTGTTGTGCAATGAGACATGGATAGCTGCCAGCCACCACCAACAAGGGACACAGAATAGCTAGCTAGCTCCAGAACGGGGCAAAAACATGCGAGTGTTGTTCTCGAACGACTCTCGTGATGGCAATTGTGTTTAGACATGAGATGCATCAAAACCAACCACGGAAAAGATGGCCAGACGTTAATTCTATCATGGCCAACGTGAGGACAGGAATTGAAAGCTAGGTTGCTGGATCTTCATCGATGTAGCTGCTGTCCAACAAGGAATGCGGAATGGCTGTGCGGCGCTAATTACTATATTGAAATATAAATCGAATTGTATTGAGAAGTGGAAATTCCAGAAATTCGGTCATTTCTTGGTTGATTTCTCACGAATGGGGTCATACCCCATTCACTTTTCATCGGACAGATTCTCTGAAAAACGCAGTAACAATCACCGAACAGAATATGTGCAACGATCATGAATATGTGGCACAGTCCAAACATTCAAAGAAATACCCTAATTTTCAACAATGGGAACTGCAATTGGTGAACATCCAGGAGCGTCCAATTAAGAGAGGTGGGACGAGTGTCACACACCTGTGTCCTCGGTAAAGGATGTGGTGGACCGGAAAGCATTGTAGAACAGTACTAGCGAAGGCAGGGAGGAAGGCACTATAAATGGAGAAAGTTTAAATTGCTCAGTGATGGAGGAGAGTTGGCAATAATAGAGGACCTTGCATGCAATCAAACGATACGGAGTAGCGGGGATTTCTCGATATAAAAAAGGGCAAACTCGCCGGAATAGATTTTCCTGACTGAAATACATATCTTGTTGGAAATTTCTGGATGCAATGTTTTTTTTCCATGTCACCACTAAATCAGGGAGGTATCCGAGTCGATGTTTTCACATGAAAGTCGTGCAACACAAGTCAAGCGCCTTTACCACAATTGGCTTTTGGATAAGGAGGTGGGTGCTCTGTTATCTCATCGAGGAAGGGGGAAATTTACCATAAAAGATGCCGCACGCTTTCATAGTCATTTGAACGGAGACTGTCATATTCATCTGGCGATGTTCAAGCGGACTGATCGCCTCCATATTAAGGGCCCCTAACAGAATGAACAATGCCTCAGTGAATCCCTGTGGTTGGCCAATAGCAGCCTACAAACATTCATAATGACCTTGCCTTCTTGTTTTGTAGAAAAACCACGCCCAGCCAGACAACGTGAGCGGGACGGTGAATTGGCCCTGAACCCTGCAAGTTTGAAGGCTGACATCTACTGAGACGTTGGCTGGGCCAGGGCATGCGACAGTTTCAGTTACTGTGGTGCGAGCATCATCCGTGTCAGTATGCGAGTGACCCGTAGTATCGGTGAAAAGGGAATAAAAATTTTCTGATAAACCAGGATGAGCTTTTGGGAGGGAAAGCGGTGAATTTCGAGGGCCACCTACCGACAATTTTTGTTCCGGCGAATATCTCGTTGTTCTCGTAGGATACCTGGAGCTTTTGACCGAGCTGAGTAGCCTCTAGGATAGAAGTATGAATGGTGGTACCAACGGATGCTGGCACATTTCAACTCACTTTCAACCGTAGCCTGGGCGGAAATAGAGGTCCCTTGAAACAGCTCTACGGAAGTAGAGCTGTCCCCTTGTTTCTAGGAAATCCATAGGCCGACGATGAATTGCCTTGATAAAGATGGAGGTAGAAAGACTTACAACGTATCCATGGACCGTTGCGGTTGAGTTTTCGCACACAGGGGCTGTGTTCCAATCTACCGTATATGTTCCCTCAGTCCCATAACACATGTATGCCGTGAGATCCGGGTACTGTTCCCAGTTCATAAGCGGTTCCAGTGATTAAGGATGAATGCACGTACATCAGGGAGATTTGTTAGAATCTTGTCCCAATCAGGACCCCACTCGCCGGCCGCAGTACTCTGGCGCCAATGATTTACCGAGGATCGGATTTATATTTGCAAACACGCACCTGAACCTCCTCAGAGGCAAGAGGAAACATGGATATCTGATTTGGAGAAGCGGCATAGCACGATGTCGCCGTCGAATCATTCGACTGACGGGTGCGGTGCGGATCGCCACCAGTAGCGCCGTACCACGCCTTGGCCTCGTCCCCGTTTACGTGCCAAGCGGGGCCGCCACGCCACCCCGACGGGGATGGAAAAGCCTCAGTCGTAAAAACGAAAACTGAAGCCATGGAAAAGAGCACAGGAATGGCCACCATAGCCAGAGATCCAGTATTACTAATAAACAGAAGAAGACGAGCAAGACTGAGGTGGGTTTGGCTGAGATCCTCTATAGCCTTGGCTCTCAGGCTCCTTTATAGGTCCACATCGAGTTGCTGTTGCTCATTATTTCTGCAATGATTTGTTCTGAGATTGCTATGGAAATTGATGGACGGAATAGTGTGAGGACATAAATCACACCCACGGCATGCGCTGGACTTTGGTCTCTGGAGATACTGTCTCGAATTACGTAATTTCGGAAAAAGAGTGGCCCTGGGACGTTATTCCCCCAGTCCTCCAATTTCGACCTACCCACAAACGTACGCGCTCGGCAAGGGAATGAAGATTCCTCTCCTTTCAAATGGCAATGACGGCACAACACTGGAAATTATCAAGTAGCACATGCACTCATGCACATCTCCGACGTTTAATTGGACGATTGTAAACTAATGAAACAGATCGAGATTTTATCTCAATCACCTCAATCGAACGTTCAAGATGGCGCCGATGTACGCTATGAGATAATTAATTGTCGATATTACTGGAAAAATTTGTTTGATGATATTCCAAACGCGAACAACAAAATCATGGGTTGATCGAACCTGTGAGATCGATAAGATGTATAACATGGTCTATTAGGAGCTGGGATCCTGCCTAATAAAATGGGACTCTGCACTACTAGTGACTCTACTACAGTAAACCATGTAATCTCTACTTGCATGCAGCCAGTGCAGCTAGCCGGTGAACCATATGCAGACAATGTTCCTCCCAACCCCGACCTGGGACCATTGAATCGAAGATTGATCACCACCCGATGATTAGATATTCTTAATTCCCATATATAGACCCAGATAACCCCCCAAAAGACAACCCGACGTTTCAATCCTGGAAATCGACCCGATTGTCACTCGGCACAGAAACACGGTAAATCCTAGGCGACACGCGATAATCCTACGCGCGCCTAGGTAACTTACGGTTAGTTGTAAAGAACGTGTACAAACATTTTAGTTCCCCCCACAATGCCAAACACTGCAGCAAGTAGCACCACGCATACACAATCACAACGCTTAAAATTGCACATACTAATCAAGAAGAGTAACACGTTCGTAGGGTTCGAACGGATTTCTATCAAGGGACATCTGGGGAAAAACATGGACGTATTTTGCATTTATCGAAATGAGCCTTGAATACTGTTGTAAAAAAAAAAAAAGAAAGAAGGAAGAAAAGCGGGATGTTATTGAGCAGAGATAAAAGAAAGCGGCATCAGTGAACGGTGGACGCAATGGATCGAACGAAATAAAGCAAAACAAGAGCGACGATCTGATTAATCCGTGTATCGACCCCCTGAGGTTCGAGCAAAAGACATTTTTTTTTAGAATTCAAGTCAATAAGGGGGCAGGGAGAAAAGATGAATGGGGAAGGCTGTTGCCATGACAGAGATGGACAAATAGCTTACCCGGGTACGCAGGCCCAATGCCAACACGCTTGCCTTCGGAGAATCGAACGTGTGGCCAAACCTTATCTATCTCGGGTGTCCTAATGGAGAAAGATAACGCGTAATCCGTTTCAGAGCTCATGTCAGCAAGGGGAAACATTACAGGAGGACTGTGTTTTTAGCCCTCCCCCACCCACGCATCATTCCCATTGGCAATAGCAGCTTCAGTCCATTCGGCAATCATGGTACCATGAGCCCTGGCTACAGGGCACCCTTTCCCCATACGCCGCAGTGCGCCCCTATATATCGTATGCACGAACATCGCAATCAAAGCATTGCCGATTGAGCGTTCTCGAACACACCAACGAGAGTGAACTTATCAACTCAACTTGATGGTCGCAATATCTGCTTCATGCACTGCAGCAGCTTTTATATTCCCCATCCTTAGCTCGTGCTCCAAGTACCGAATGACAACTGCAGCAGCCTTAGTCCAATATAACTAAATATTGATTGAAATATCATGAGTGAGAACTCTTCTCTCTCGGGGGGCGCGAGAGAGAGTATGGTGGAACTTACCGAAGTACCATGAAACATGGTCGAAAAATCTAAAGGAGTTGCACTGAGAGCACGAATAGTTGCCAAGATGGCATTCGCAGATGAAAGGATCGTTCGCGCGGACAAGTCGTTCAAATCTGAGAGGTCCGTCCGAGGATCATGAAGAACGATGAGGGCCCTATCAAAAAGCAGAAGAGAAAAAAATGATAATCCCGTCAGTGGAAGGATTCATTCAGCACACGTACACATGCGATACAATGTACGCAAGATACGCATTATGATCGATGATATCAGCGTATGGATCGCTCGAACGATGCCCAACATCACCAGAGGTATCCATCATAAATTTATTCAATCCACTTGGGACACCCGTTTGAAAGGCAGCAATGTCCCTTTCTAGGAGCATAAACTCAGCCGTAGTGCGGACTTTTTCTGGTGAATCCTCTGTGAGATAATCGCGCTGGGCTTGGAAACGGGTGTTAAGTTTGGCCGCTCGGCCGGCGAGGATAGTGGCTTTGACATGGAGAGTGAACGAATCGGTGATGTAGGGTTCATTGGAGATGAAGAGGGTCGCAGAATACAAATGCTGGCGCGGATGTCGGACATCTTTCTATGGGAATATGACACGAGAATCATGTCGAGAAAAAGAGGATGCCGATAAAATCAATCATTGCATTAGGGAGTGTGTGAAGAAAATAATATTATTTAGTCTTTTGATGTGAGAGAAAGGATTTCGAAAACGTACCGATGCTTCATAATCAGCTAAAGTACATGGGAGCGTTTGACTAACGTCAGCTTCGTTGAGGCCACTAGGCCACGACGTCGCAATACACTGGCTATTTTCCAATCGCACGCGCAATCAGTCATATCCTCGGGGAGGAAAGGGAATATACACTCACAACGAATCCAACATGAATGCAATCCAGAACACAGCCCTACGTTGCTCAAAGTACTCCGGTCCATTATTTTGGCCCACCATCGCTCGATTTTTCCACGAATCGACCAACATCATCCCGCCATGAAACCCATCCATGTGAAGTCCAATTGGTATACATCGCCGAAGCGCCGACTCGGAACATTGCCACGCTTCCATCCACCTATACACACCCGGATCCAAAGTGACATGGGAAATGAAAGTAGGCGAATCAGCACCAATGTAGTATCTTCCACCCAATAATCAAATGTAACTCACCGAGCGTTGACATGCTAATAAGAATCCGACAGTGTAAGTATCCACAACAATCCAATCGGTGAATCAAATCACCAATAAAGAACACACCCAGAGAGCGCAAGTATTAACAGATGATATTAAACGAGGGAGAGGAACAGGTTATAAAGCGACTTACGTAATACCAAGCAAGTATGATCGTCGTCTGTACACACTCCAGCATCCTCCTAGACCCTTTCATGTCTTCTTCCAAAAGGGAATATGCAAACGTCGCTTGTTCCTCAGAGAAAGAGGCTAAAGTCGAATACGAATACTCCTCTTCACCCCCAGCTTCACCACCCCGCAATCCGGGAAGAAGACCGTTAAGGCTAGAAGTAGCAGCCACAGAGGACGAAGAAGGTCGCCGCCGTCCCCCCGGATCCGTATTTGGCGAGTTAAACATCGTCATAATCGACCCCTGTGGATGCACACCACCGCCCCCAACTCCCGCATCGCTCATCCTCATAATAGGAGACATCTCATTCTCGTCCCCGCTCGCGACTTGGGAAAGCCAAGCTGGGTGGGAATACATACTCCCCATGGCACAAATTGCGTGTAATAACGCAACAGAAGGAAATCGTCCGCATGACACACTAGAGTCTGGAGAAGTAGAATTGAGAGGGCAAGCGGTAGATAGGGAAGATATGAACGTGGGTCGATGAAGGAGGTACGGTGCTAAAGGTTGGGTTTTGAAAAAAATGTGAACCAGGCGGAGAAGGAGGGGTCGTGGGGGGAGGTCAGGTGGCCAGGGTCCATCTGATTGCTTGGGTATGTGTACATGGGGAGGCGCGTGTGACAATATCGATGGTTGGGGATAGTCTTGACAGTGGTAAGGGCCCGGGGGGTGATAATGTGGATGGGGATGAACATGTTGTTGTTGTAAGTCGACGGTACCTACGCCTTCTACAGAGAAAGAACCACCAACGTGTCCACTGTCGCTGCTGCTAACCCTGGGCGACAAAGACGAATTAACAGGATAAAGCACATCGTCATGAGAGCCAGCTACACTTGCGAACGTTCCCTGTTGGGTCGTATGCGTAGGATTTGTCGAGGGGGGATCCAGGAAAGCGGGTGATTCTTGATGACGTTGGTGCTGATAGCGCTGAGCCAGCAGAGCGGGCTGTGTAGTTGAATATGACGGAGGTAAGAGATTAGTCATCGCCGAAGCACCGCCATAGCCAGCACCATTACTTCCAACACCAACGCCGACGGCAACCGATCGAGCCCACGAAGCAGTTTCACATTGGTGTTTATGTAGGAGTTGTTGGGGTTGTAGCTGATAAGCACCTCCACCTCCGCCACCATTACTGCTAAGCAATGATGAAGCAGGACTCGAAGAATCCAAGCGAGAAGTAGCGGTTCCACTCCTATAACGAGCTGCCGAAGATGGAGATGAAGAAGTAGAAGATGGAGCAGTAGCCGCAGTACCAGTCGTTATTGTGGATGATGAAGATGGAGGGGCAATTATATGCTTGCCGGGACCTAACCGAGAAGAGGAAACTACTGCAGGATATGGCTCGGCAGTAGTACCATAATCGAATCCGGAGGTTGGAGCATCTTGATATGATGACTGCGGATGATAGGTGCCATTCACCCTGTCGAAATTCACCACCATCGAAGGAGCTGGAGTCTGATGGGAATTAAAAGCACCACCACTCCCGCTAGGTGCAGGGAGTGGCGTTCGATTTCCATGGCCAGAACTGGGCCTCGTTGACAGCTGATGATGATGACTTCCACCATGATGGGTAGTAGCAGTAACGAGGAGTTCGCGCCTCCTCTCTTGAAAGTCCCATGGGGAAAATGAAAGGCCCTGCAGTGGAGGGTGGAGAGAATGTCCCAACGTCGGCACCGCTGATGATATTTCGGAACAGTAAGCTCTTCTCTTGGGACTAGCTGACCCTGAGGATGATACCGCCGACCCTAATACAGACCCTGAGGTCGGCTGGTGAGCCGCGCTCGAAGACCGTCGTCGATGATGATTTGAATGACTCAAGTTAACACCCGCAGAGGAAGCGGTTGTTGACGCTTGCGTCGCCGTTGCTCCTCGGGGTTCATCATAAGTGCAAGTTGGAGCAATATCGAAAGGCTCCCCTTTCATCGCTTTAGCAGCGATGACATGCGCATGAGATCGTTTACAGCATGTACACGGCGTCTTGGCATCACTATCGAGGAGACGATGTTAATATGCGCATCGTCGGCGTGAGAGTTCGGGAACTTGCCATTTCTTTGGCGTACATGAACCGTCGCGGGTCCGACACGAGAGTAACAGCAACAGTGGAATCGTTAAAGCCCTCTCCCATGTCTCTCAAAGATCAAAAAAGCTACTTACAAGTTTCCTTCGACGACATTGGTGACACTGCAAATAAAGATAAAGCAACCAAACGCGAGTCAATTCCACAAAACCAACCCCATCCAAAAGAGTAACGTTTGCACACTCACTGCTTGATTCCTCCTCAAATGATCCCTCTCTTCACCAGCAGTTGTGGCCTTAGGCATCTCCGAGGCTCACCCAAGCTAATCCGAATCGTGGACGAACCCAAGTCAAGTGATGATCAATCACTCCGTCGAACGTCCCCTTGATCGCTCGTTTTGTTTTGCTGGAACGGGGTTGGAATCGCTTGAGGTACCCCAACTCCCACCTCAAGCCTAAGGAAGGAGGTAGTTGTCACAGGAGGCAGTGTGATGGAATATCTTGTGTGAGCTCATTGAAAAGAAAAGAAAAAGGTATGTAAATGGGTTAAGTTTATGATGGCTGTATTATTTTCTAGGATATCAATTTCCTTTTACTCACAAGAACCTGCTGGACACATACTGTTGGCGAAGCACAGGAAAAGGAAGGAACAGAATGATATTGATGTGATTATGATCAGACCATATATAGCGATAGATGCACGTAACTGCAGCTGGGAGGATGTCAGTAAATGTTAGGACGTCCAGAGCACGCTTAGGGGGACACTGAGTAGTGGGTATGGCCTGATGACAAAAGTAACGACGGCAGATCGAGAAACCAAATTACATATAATCAACGAAACGAGTACCGTAAAACAAAACAGGGAAATTAATGCAGGAGTTGGAAAAAAAAAAAAAAGAGTATGTAAAGAAGTAATCCGCGGGTTCTGCTTTCGTTGCGGATCGGTCCGTGAATGGGAATGGCGGTGTTTTGCTCCCAATAAGCGCCATCAACCCTGTCAACATACTTCTTCTAGCCACAAACGAATTTTCGGCCTCTATCGATTCCAGTCCCCCCTCTCTCTCTCTCTGATCAATATAAAACCACAGGCGCTACTGCCAGATACGCGTCCCAACAGCAACAAACGAATAGATCACACTCCCCACTCTGTGACCCCAAGTTGGCGGGGCAGTTATGTATTGGCAATAGTTCGGTGGACTGTTTGCGAGCGCTCATGCAAGTCGTGTGAGGTTACGTAGACCGAAGCCTGACAGGATGGGAGAACGTTATCTGAGTGGTGATATGAGCACTTGGGGTATAATGCGTGTAAGACCGCCAGCTCGTCTCGCCAATGCCCGCATATCACTACTACTCGTGTGGATGCGTACTTGTACCACGGACTTTACAACCCTTCGTACGTACGTACTATTTGTCTTCGCACAGAACGAAACTAATGCAAAATCGACAGTTATGATAGCCGAAGTTAGTAAGCAATGGGCGCTATTGCCATAGCATCCAAGTTCACCGCCACTAGGATAAATCTGGTCTGGAATCAGGGTATTCTCGGTCGAGGCGTACACATGCATACAGACGGGTCCCATGGTCAAGATGCGTGGTATGCAGTCCAGTGATAGCCTTCCTCCCTAGTACCCGTACAACGCCGCATGCATTGTTCCGAGCTAAGATGTGATGCAGTTATGCGTCTATAACCACCGGTACCTATGACGATACCAACAGACTCTGGCTATATACTCTGCATGCGTATGTCCCCACAGCCCGTGGGTCACAATCCTAGTAATGCTATGAAGAAAGGATTCCCCTTGTATCCACCGCCAGGAGACCTAGCTTCTGCCCTTCTATCTCGATTTCCCCGTTCCAACCATTAAATGCAACCAGACCTGACATTAGCGAGCACTTACACTGGTGAAAATATTTTCAATTCTTGGCGATTTCCTATTGGCCGCCGATAAAATGTCCACATGCTGTGCACACGGTACACGTATCCACGTTGTCTTGTTGCTCCTGATTCCCTGACTGTATGCATGCAAAGACATACGTCTGCAGCTAGAATAGTACGGTAGCATAGCCTTGCACCGTTGGCATGCGCCGCTCAAGGATGCATGAACTGACCCTCCAAATGCAAAATGCAAAGCGGTGCATGCTGTGATTGGGATAACTACCAATTCACGGCTTCTACTTGAGCGCCCATGCATTTGCTTTGCTGTAATTAACCGGTGGCGTGATGGCCGGTCGTGGAAATCCTTTGACGAAGGGCGCTAGCTACGAACTGCCTCCAAGGGGACCACTTCTCATACGCAGCACCTTGTGCTAGATCATCACGGTACTTATATGCATAGCTTTTTACTAGTGTAGAAGTAGTACAGTACCGGCCTCTCTATGTCCAGCTACTATGTTCATCTTCGGTTATGACAAGCAGACATACATATGACACGGCAATAGCTGCGCCAGTTTAGTCATGATGTGCATGACCAATAACCACACGGACACAGCTTGTCTACACATTCCTAATGCCTTGAATTCAACGATGATCAGACGTCTCCCGCTTTCCCGCCCCAATCATGGTTACTGCGCAGTGTTCACCCATGTGTGAAAAGATGCATGAGAAGCGCAAAAGTAATTGACCCCACTTGATGACTTGCCTCTTCCTCCCCCTCCACCCATTGGATAATATGCGGATGCTATCCCACCGATGAACCCCAATCCAAGCGCAGTCGACCAATAAAATCCTCACATTCACTTCACCCCTGGTCGTGGTCGTCCTCACTTACCATTCCGCGCGTCGTCTACTTATCGCCTACAACAACAAGCTTACCGGCTCAAATATTTGGCCTACGCCCATATATAATTCTCAACATCTCGCGAAGCAGATTAACCTCATGGTTCGATCCTTCTACTTCTTCCACCACATGCCCCCTTTTCCCACCCTCAATCGACTTGTGACCTTGGCCTTCTTCAGGGTTCTCAACCTCCAATCTCCATATGGGCAACAAGGCGTTCTCTCCTCTTCCCCAGGGTTTATCTCATTCTCAACTAGAATGACTCATTCGGAACCGCGCACGTCCCTCTGATCGCTCTCTTTCGTGCAATACCTATTCCGGGGAAAAATTAGAGCAAAGCACCCGAAAATAACACACAATCCGTGATCCCGACGCCCCCGGAATAAGCTATCGGACGCCGAGGTCACACGGTCAACCCGACCGCTCTTCCTCGAACATTATTTCCTTTCCACATACCTATACATACAATACATGTATGTTATATAATTACTCCTTTTTCTCTTTTTCCTCGATCAAGATTCATGTTGCACGACGACACGATATACGCTATGTAAAATCCCCTCCCCCACAACAAGACCTCGGCAACGCGTTCACATATATAGCGTCGGTGATATATGATTACAGTCACGAACCGTGCACCGCCCTGGGTTACCCGTGTACTTACTTAATTATATTAATATAGGAGACTGCGATGTTATCGCGCCGACTTCGATTTCGTTCGCGAATTAGTATATGTAGTATTGTTTTGGCAAGACACAACATTGGAAATGAAAGCCTAATCTCAATTTCAAAAAGGAACCAGGGGGCGGGGGCGGGGGCGGGGGATCGGCGGCAAGACAATTGCGCTATGGTACGAGAAGTTTGGATGCCTTCCTATCGTGTCAAGTATACACCATAACGACATGCATACTTCTTAGTTGTGGTTATGCGATTCACGCCACAGCAGCACAATCAAGGTGTGCAAATAGCACCTTCGCGCCGATCGATCTACACCACACCCACTTAGCAGATGTACCTCATGCCATATGCATCAATGGTACATGTCTTTCACAACGTGGACCTTCCACCGTCCACACCTCTCTGTTGGAACCGTGAGGCACGTGCTGTTTTGATGAGCATGTGACGCGTTATAGCTAATCGAATCACGTGGTCGGAAGGATTCAGATCCACCGAAGCTAGCTGCGAGTACGAATGTTTCCCTCGGTCGTGATAAGAGATAAGCTCTGATCAAAAAGTTCGACGTCGATGGTATATGACCGTGCAGGCTGCGCGC
>QLPJ01000390.1:0-20847 GCA_003314235.1 Cantharellus cinnabarinus
GTTTCTTACATACCTCGGGTGGTGGTGGTGGTGATGATGATGACAGGTCTTGCGTATTATGGAAACAAGCCGAATCCTCGGGCGCAACTGGCAGAGATGGAAAAGAAGATAGCTAAATCACTTGAAACGGATGGGGTCTTCCGGTGTCGAAGCCTTGGAATGTACGTCCTTGTCTCGATACAGAGGGTGATTCGTCTCTGAGTAGTCTTCCTTGATTCTACACAGGGGATACGACATTCCATACGGGCCAGGTCGGCAGTGGCTTGAATTTTAGTGAGTTCCGAGCGACTATGTCTGTTGGAAGAAGAAATCATGACAGCATAAACCCTGTTCATTAGTCGTCATCCTCTATGTGTGGCTTCATTACCTCAAAACGCATCAACCATGCGGAAAGTAAACAAACCATATTTATATGTTGGATTTGACGACGACGCCACCATGTCGAAGTAGGTTATTGGCCAAATATTTGTGCAATTTTTTCCAACCGTTTCCTTTAGACTTGAAATGAATCGCATGATGCCTCTCTTCTCACATGGTCATCCAACTCACATGAAGCATTCACTGTGGATATCTCCCTCCTCTCAGAATATACCGTGGCCCCGCATTGGACATGCAGGGGGATTTATCAATCCTAAACTTCCAACCCCATTCCCTCGTCGCGAGAACACTATTTGGCTTGTTTACTTGCATTGGATTCTGCACGGTCAAGTCGACGTCCAAGCGGGGGAAGTCCGGACATGGCAAGCCGCTGACGAAAGGTCAATACAGCAGCTTTGGGAAGAGAGTGCTTTGGATGAAGATAGAGTTCGTTTCAAGACGCATCTCTGAAAGTTAATGGCGACTGGCCATGGACAGTTCATCTTCCCATTATGATTCAATATAATACGCGAGTGCGGACATCATACACTTGATTGACTAGCATCTCCTGCTCCTCGTCATGCTTGGAGCTTATAATGGACAAGGCTAGAATGACACTAATTTGGATTTCCTCGAAGGGACACTTGATCGGGGGATGACAGATGATGCTGGGGAGGACGTAATGGCTTTCGCTGCTGTGGCCGCTGCTTCCTGACGTTCCAACAGCCGAGCTTTTTCTCGCTCTTTTTTCTCCTCCTGTGTTACTACTTTTGAAGCCCTCTCGAAGGCGTGGAAGTCATCTTCGTCGGCTCCAATTTGCTGTGATGGGAGACCAACGACAGACGTCGTGGATTTCGCCGCTGTCGTTGATTGTGAGTTGTCAGATTATGAAACTTTGAAGAGCAATCCAGAACTGTCTAGAAATGGATTATTATTTACCTGCAGAACGCACGTCACAATCCTTCACCAGATGATCCTTCATTCCACACATCCTGCAGCCACCTCCGTTTGGATAAAGTCCGTTTTCGTTCTTAGGGCACTTCCCAGACAAATGACCCTTCTCAGAGCAAACAAAGCAGGAGGCGAAAGGGAGAGGATTCTGAGGATCTGTCTTCTCCTTACATTCCTTAAGGGTATGTTCGGCAGAACCACATCTGCGTACGGAGGATGTAAAGAGGGAGCCGTGAGCGCAACTGAAAAGATAGTTGAACACACCGATAGCATATCCCAACAACCTTTCGACCTTCCTCGGTAGTCGTAGCGCTTGGACACTCCTTCGCAGTGTGGCCCGGCTGTCGACACACGAAGCACACCTTGGCCCTCGCTTGCCGGTCACCATGACCTTTATCCTTGTCGTTCAAAGCCTTCGATTTCCCTTCAATAAAAATTGGCATTGGTCACACCAAAGAAACAGAAGCATCTCCTACCTTTTCTCCGTAGTTTCAATGTCTTCTTAGTACCATTTTTTGAACGTTTTGGGTCAGGTTCATCTCCATCAGCCACGAAATTGGAATCCACGAGTAGAGGCTCTGGCTCCGAGATGTACTTCCTTTTTCTAGCAACAAAATTAGTTACGCGGGTCATAAATAGTGGCGACTATTGCTGTGTCGTGGACATTTTCAAGGGTGTGGGTTGACGGATAACTCCGAGACTTCTGCCGCCCCACCGCCGAAATACTTTTGTTATCCTTGCTAACTTGGAAGCCAGGTCAAAGGATGGGCCATGTTCTCCCTTTCCCGTGACGGATTCCATTTGGTACAGGGAAGGCGCCCAGCGTTACATCGGAATCGGTTCCGCCATTCCGGCACATGATGAGGCAGAAAGTACACCTCTCTTTTCGCATCTCCATTCCGCGAAGTTGTAGAGCCAGCAGAAGAGTCCTCAGCAGAAAGGTGGCCAGTGGAGATCGCTCAGTTGACCTCAGTGCTTACCACTTGGCTACCGGACTCTGACTTTGGTTTTTTTTGGGGGCTGCCTGCAGTTCAGAGCGAGCGGCTTTATTTGTGCACAATGGTGAACATTCTTCTCATCGATTCGTACGATTCCTTCACGTACAAGTAAGCCTTGGCGTTGAGACTTTAGTGATCGGGTTCTGAGTGATGCATCTTCATGTAGTTTGTCTGATATTTTGCGGCAAGTCATTCCAGAGGCCACCGTTCATGTGATTCGGAATGATGATTGCACTGCTGAGCAATTGCACTCCTTGCTGCCCTTTTTTCATGCTGCTGTGGTTGGCCCCGGTCCAGGGTCTCCGGATGACCCCGCAGCCGTAGGAGTTATTCCCGAGGTCTGGGCCGTCTGCGATGACCTAATGCTCCCCGTTCTTGGTGTCTGTCTAGGGCACCAATGTCTTTGTATACATTTCGGTGGTGGACTTGAACGGCTTTCTGTGGTGAAGCACGGGCAACGCTCGCTCTTGGTCGATGTCGATGAAACCGATCCATACAGCCTCTTCACCCCGTCTCATCCGATTCGCAACGTAACGAGATATCACTCTCTTCATGTCGTGCACCTTGAGGACTGCAACGATTTGAAGGTTTTGTCCTATGCTGTCGACGAAAATGGGTCTACTATTACCAGGGTGGTCATGGGTGCCCGACACACGAGCAAACCATTCTGGGGTGTACAGTATCACCCCGAATCCATTTGCACATCAGAAGGTGGTGGAATCCATGTCATCGCCAATTTTTGGCGCCATGCTGAAACATGGAACCGGGCACACAATAGGCTTTGCTTCCCCCCCCTTCCCAAGGAATGGCGCAATCAATTCTTGAGGTCCGCTTCACATTTCCTAGCGCCACTACCAAATGCCCATCCCGAAGTGAACTCCGGAGTTATGGAATACATTTCTACTTCGTGCCCCGGTACGTCGGCTCCGCAATGGCGCACGTTGCATTGTGCAGGGGACCAGCCTATCCCTGTGCCACTCATCGCTGAAGCGCTTTGCGGGATGAAAACCCTTGGAAGCAGTGATACACTCATACTGGACTCTAGCGCCTCGCCTGGGAGGTTCTCAATAATCGGAGCTTCGACCACATCTATGGAAAGGATCACTCACCTTGTCGGTAATAAGGTAGTTGAAGTTTGGAAAGGCATGGGGCAACCACAGCACGTTGTCCTTGGTAATATGTCCATATGGCAATTCCTTGCAATATATTTGGGCGCCCGAAAACCGCCATCCTTGCCAGCAAATGTCGAAACCCCATTTTGGGGTGGACTCATTGGCTATGCCTCGTACGAATCAGGCGTCGACACTCTTGGCATTCCCATTGCCGCCCGTAGATTTCCTCATCCTCCCGACGTCCAATTTGCCTTCGTCGAGCGCAGCGTTGTAATTGATCATGAGCGACGCGAGATTCGCGTTCAATCTATTTCTAGGGATGTTGATGCCGAGGCCCGATGGATCGAAAAGGCGCGCTCGCTCTTAGAGGTCGTGACGAGTTCATTTTTTACGCCTGCTCCATCTCCGTACCCTCGCACACCATCTCCCTTGGGATGGCGATCACAGTTTGTGAAGCAGGGAACCCCTCACCTGAGTGTCAATTTGCCTGACAAGAAAACATATCTCCACCAGATCGCTGCGGCGCAAGATTATCTAGCTGCAGGCGACTCGTACGAGCTTTGTGTCACTGCCCTCACGAGAGTAGACGTCACTCTTCCGTCCACCTCCCCGTATCTAATTAATGACCCCACATCGACCAAGTCATCTGCGGTGGCATGGCCATTGTTCAAAGCGCTCCGTGCTCTGAATCCCGCACCTTATGGAGCCTTTATACGTCTTGGCGAAACTACTCTCGTTGGATCATCCCCCGAACGATTCCTATCGTGGACTCGAGACGGACGATGCCAAATGCGCCCCATAAAGGGTACGGTGAGAAAAGCAAAGCCTGGAAACGATGAGGGGCAGGTGACTTTGGAAGAAGCAAAACAATTGCTTTTAGGATCGAGCAAAGAATTAGCCGAGAACCTGATGATAGTAGATCTTGTCAGACACGATATGTCACGAATAGTGTCTGCTCCCACATCCTCCAGGGATAGGAAAAGTATACGGCCGGAGGATGAGGTCCAAGTGACAAAACTCTTCCAAGTTGAAGAGTACGAGACTGTATACCAGCTCGTCAGTGTAATCGAAGGTAGGGTGGATACGAGTGAAGGCTACACTGGATGGGATGTCCTTTCTGGAAGTCTTCCACCAGGTGCGCAGGCTAATCTTTCTCGCTCACTCTACTTATCCATTTGTTGACAGGGAGTATGACTGGAGCCCCCAAGAAACGCAGTGTTGAGTTGCTTCAAGTTCTCGAATCGATGCCGGTGCCATCAGCAGACGAGCACCATGACGCGCGTGCTTTCCAAAGTTCAAATCCAACCCTCCACGAGCGCGGTGTTTATTCTGGCGTATGTGGCTATTGGTGTGTAGGCGGTGGAGGTGATTTTAGCGTCGTTATACGCTCTGCATTTAGATACGATGGTGACAACATTCCCAGTACGACGTCCGTGGCCTCAGATGCTCACCGCGAAACCTGGTACGTGGGTGCTGGTGGAGCAATCACTGCTCTGTCAGACCCGCTCGGGGAGTGGGAAGAGATGAGGGCAAAGCTTGAAGGCACCCTAGGAGCTTTCAGGAATCTGATTTATCGTCGTATGAAAAGCTCAACGCTTTTGTAATTTTCCTTGATGAAATGACCCTTCCCGTCTTGATAGCTAGTAATCTTAGCTGTTCAACCAGCACTCTCGCAGTACATTAGTATTCATCCATTTAGTACGGGATATGTGTTAGAGTCGTATTAGATATCGTAGACGGCGAAGGAAGGAAGACCGAGTGGGGGTTCCTAATAAACAGTATAACTCTTATGATCAAACAAGGTCATCCGGTGAATGGTTCAGATCTTCAACAGAGTGCCAAAGACATGATCCCAAATTTTGCCTTCAGAGCCGTGTTCAAGTTAGTGGATGGATGTAACAACAAGCAAGGGTGCTTACTCGTAACGCCAAATCCAAGGTCAAAGTTCTTATAATGATGAGCGAGGTGATACTTCTTTTGCTCACGCATGTAAGCAGGCAGGCGCTTGTGGTGCAATGCGTAGTGCATGCAATCATAAAGAACGTCTTCAAGGGGGCCGTCAATCAGAGAACTCAACCGTCAGGGGATACGTGTTCTCTTACAGAAGATGAAAGCCCCTGCAATTAATCCATTGGCAATGGCAGCGGGGAAGAGAGTATGAGCCAATTGTGTCCATGGGTAGGAGAGAACAAAAAATAGGATAGGGGGCATGACGAGTCGTAATCTGCAAAATCATGAATATGCGCGTGTTGCGGTGCATCTGATGCAAGCTTACCCATCCATGGGCAGATAATGATGGATGCCATGAAGGAGAAAGTGCAGCATAAGGAAGAATGGGCGATCGGGGAGGAATTTATCGATATGAAAAAGGAATCGGTGAAGCGTATACTCCAGTACAGTCCATATTACGTTCCCAGTGAGAAAGCAAGTAAGTGTCTTCAAGTAGGCAGACGAAGGAATTGAGGCGACAGAAAGTATCCTCGTGTCCAGAATGGAGGGTTCAGCGAGTTGGGCAAATTGCAGAGCGGAACGGAAGAAAATGGCGGTGGCAATTGGAAGCCAAAATATTGGCACCACGTACCACTCCGTGCGGGTAAGCATCTAGCTGTGATTCAATCATCAGATACAGAGAAATGCATAAACACTCACCTCCAAGAAATTCGGCCCAAACAATCGCGCAGTTTTGGTGACGTGTCTAGGCTGATGCACTTGCTGCAAATAGAATTCCTTACTGAAGTTGCTCTCCCAGACCTGACGAAGTAAAGGTTTGCTGAGGTCGAGGAACTCATGTCTCTTGAAATCCTCCTCGGGCGAAGTCTCATCCGGATGGAAGTCTTCCGTGGCCACCCAGTCTGTGGAATGACATCACCACGTTAGCAAAATCTTTTCCTTGCTCTCGCACTCAACTCACCTTCGTTAACGGTAGTAGACTCCGAGCCAATTTTACCAATTAAATACTCGCTGAGTATGTCATAGGCGGACTGAGAGTGTCCATGAGAAACCGAGTCAGCCATGATGTTACCAACATCCTTTCCAGCCCATTGCAGGATCAAATCGTCACCTCCAGGATGATCATTCACGAATTCGGAAACATTGTAAACTCTCCCATTCCTAACGACCCAACAGTCGTCCTTAGTGACATGTATAGCGACGTCAGAAAGCGTGTAGATACGTGAGCGCGCCCTGGAAGTCATTTCGTTGCCTAATGCTGATGAGGACACAAGAGCGAACGATGATATACCGGTCAGATTTAGGTAACTTACGTAATAGGGGACGAGGCGCTAAGCTAGTCTCGGCGATTGCCTCCGGATATAGCCGTATGTTGCTTCCGCCTCACAACGGGAATGGCCCTCCCACGTGACCCGCATTGCATTTCCGGCCACAAGATTTTTGAAGTTCCTGCGTGAGCTTACTCTCCGACTTCAGCATGGTTCGCTCTTCCGGGGAGCCCGCGAAAGTCTACACGGTTAATGGAGCCGCTGCTGGCTCCGGGATGTCTCTTCCTGACTGGCTTGTGCGGAAGCGAGCTGCGAAGAGCAAAGGCAGAAAACGCGAGCACATCCAAGGGACCATTGATCTGATTCAGGATTTTGGATTCCCTGAAGCTAGCATTAAGATAAGAGTTACTCGAGATGGTCATAATGCCATTGCCACTGGCGTTTACAAACCGCAAATGCACGTTTACGATCTTGATCAAATGACATTGAAATTCGAACGGCATTCAGACATAGAGAATGTCGACTTCCAGGTAGGTAGTATTGATTATCCGTCTTTCTAGCCGTTCATCTATTTTCTGACATTAAGGTTTGCTGAGATTCTCTCTGACGACTGGACCAAATTAATATTACTTCAAGCAAATCGCTCCGTGGAGTTCCATGCACAAGGTGGCCTCCACTACTCAACCCGGATACCGAAGTCTGGACGAGCTGTTGCATATCACTACCCCTCTTGCGATGCTATTTTCGGTGGGACTGGCCATGAAGTATTTCGCCTGAACCTCGACCAGGGTCAATTTCTCAATCCACTGACCCTGGATGCTGAAACAGTACAAGGCGTCAATTGCATTGATATCAACCCAGCGCACCAGCTTCTCTCCTTTGGCACTGAGGGTTTTTCTGGGCAAGCTCCCGGGGTTGTTGAGTTCTGGGATCATCGGTCCAGATCCAGAGTTGGCATATTGCCCCTCCCATGGTCTCAACTTGCTCCCCCAAACCCAACACCTTCCATATTGCCGCAAGACCCCTTCTCCATCACCTCTCTGGCTTCTCGTTCCGATGGATTAACCCTCGCAGTTGGAACTTCCACCGGTCACACCCTTCTTTATGATATCCGTTCACCGAGAGCTTATGCCGTGAAGGACCAAGGGTATGGCTTGCCTGTCAAATGCATATCCTGGGCAGAAGGTCTTTCGAACAAAATGGCAGGCGACGGAATTGTAATCAGCGCTGACGCCAAAGTGATTAAACTATGGGATCGCAATGCTGTGAGTCGGATCATTTGGACGACAAACTTTGCTAACTTCATTATCGTACTTAGCCCGATTCTAACCTAACATCTATAACTCCGGATAATAATGTCAACCACTTCGTGCATGTACCTTCGTCAGGCCTTCTTATGGCTGCAAACGAGGGAAGTCGAATGACATCGTATTACATCCCCGCGCTGGGTCCCGCCCCAAAATGGTGTCGTTTCCTTGACAATATTACCGAGGAAATGGAGGAACAAACGGCACGAACCGTATATGATGACTTTAAATTTGTGGACCGTCGAGAACTTGCTGCGTGAGTGCCGAGCCATCATCACTCATGCCTTCATGGTCTCATGTCGGAAATACCATGAATGGCATTATTTTTTAGACTAGGTTTGGACGGACTGGTCGGCACACCTGCCCTGAAGCCCTATATGCATGGCTATTTCATTTCTCTCAAACTCTACGATACTGCTCGCGCAATCTCCAATCCCTTCGCTTACGAGGAGCACCGCGAAAGAGTGGTCAAGGAGAAGCTGGACAAGCTTGCAGACAGCCGCATCCGGTCGTCTGGCGCCGACCTTTCGAACGTCAAAGTGAACAAAATTCTAGCCAGAAAGATTCTGAGACAACAAGAGCTCGAGAAGCAGAAGAAAGCAACGAAAACAGACTCAGTAACAGAGGAAAAAATAATGGAAGAGCCAGAGCCTGCTAATGTTCTGAATGATTCTCGCTTCAAAAGTCTATTTGAGGATCCCGAATTCGAGATCGACAAAACCAGCGATGCGTACCTCCGTCTCCGGCGTCAAGCGGCCCCGAAGGCGTCTTCCACTATGGTCGGTCTCTGTTTGTTACCATCCCAATACTTGACCTCACAACAATCCCCACAGGAAAAGGCACCGCGAACCAAAACGGCTGTTGAAGAAGAGGAAGAAGAAAGTGACAGAAGTTCTTCTGATGGTATCGGTAACTACAGTGAAAGTGACGAGCCCAAATCAGAGCACGACAGCAGTGATGAAGGAGGTGTGTCTGATCCGACAAACGGGATTCATTCTCCGCTTACGCAGATACCAATAGACCTCACTCTCACAACCATTAAACCTAACCCTTCTCAAGTCGCGAAGGACTCGCAACCTATGGTGCATGTTCCGCAACGTGCGGTGCCGCTACCACAGCCGAAGATGGTAGCCGCAAAGCCAACGACCTTAGCTACTGAGGCAGACAAGATACGGAACAAGAATGCATCATTCGGGGAACGTCAGCAATCCGTTCAAGTCTCTTCAACTTCGGATTCCTTCTCAACCGAAAGAGTCAACATCATAAAAGGAGGCGGAATGGAATTTTCATTTATTCCTCAACGATCTGGAGATGGCGATTCGCTGTTTGACGATCGGCCGCGACCAACCACATCACCAACTCAGAAGAATGAAAAGGTAAAAGCAAAGAGAGGATTTGACACGTTCGGTGCTGGCATGGAGAAAGGGCGACGGCAAGAGGAACCTGAATTGGAAGGTGAGGATAGGAGTGGACGAACGAAACGGCGACAAAATATACGGAGCGGGAGTAAGAAAGCTCTCAAGCATTTGTAGTCTCATGTTCATTGTGTCTGCAGTTAGATACCCCGTTGCACGGGACTGGTGTTGTTTGAGTCCCAAAATCGAATTGCATGCCATTCTGGGATCTCTGCCCGATCACAGCCTCCAATCGAATCGTCAGCGATCACTGAGCCTTCGCTTCGATACCGTCAACAAGTCTTCTCTTCAGTCAACACTTTTCGGCTCATAGCTGAAGAACCTTAGCAGTCATGAGTAGGTTGCCTACACTGGAAGACTTGGCCAAGCGGTGCGTAGATGAGTTATGACTGCGCAGTGGCCACTGTCTGCTCGCACTGACTCCCTGCGTCGGCGCGCCTTAGGATCGTTCCAAATGGCGTACCGACGAACCCTTCGCACAGCTCTTCCACCAGTGGTGTTCTCGCTGGCCCACCTCAAGCTTCGCGGTCACGCTTGCCCCAATCTATCCTTGCTGGCCGTGCCACCAGTACGTGCCACCACTTACTAAACTGGAGCTCCGTGCTTACGGATAGTAAAGGAGAGGGGGATTTATCTTCGGGGACCAATGCCCCGACAGGGGATGAACCTCCTAAAGAGATTCCGAAGGACAAAATACATCGCGGCTATAAGAACATTCCATCGCTTGATGCGATCGCTTCACGATTGCGCGCGAAGAGTGTGAGCGCCAATAGCCCGTCGCCAACGGACCCAGTACAATCTGCCGCGGACGGGGTTTCCAGTCTCACTTTGGACGATACAAAAACATCACCTGAGCTGCTCAAAGCCCCCCAACCCGTATCACCACCTCAAACTGAGAAGACACTCTCGAGCCCCGAGCTTGAGACAGCTTCTTCTGCAGCACAGATGACCGATAATAGTATTTCAACTGCAACTTCCGGCACTCCTGAATCGCCCATTCTTCATCCACTCCAGCACGCATGGGCCCTCTTCCATGACAGCAAGTCACGCGGAGCTGTGATGACTGCTGACCCAGCCCAAACGAAATTTACAGATGCTGCTGAGAATGCCGCTTCGCAGGAGGAAGAGTATGCCGCTGGTCTAACCGTGGTTGGTGAATTTGAGACTGTCGAAGATTTTTGTCGTTGGTTCAATTGGTTGAAACCGCCCAGTCAGTTGGAGATGAATAGTAATTATCACTTGTTCAAAAAGGGTATTAAGCCTATGTGGGAGGATGAGGCTAACGCGAATGTGAGCCCTCCATTTGATATACCCCACCCACCTTGTAAGTTACGCGCGTGAAGGCTTACAATGTTCGATTCGTCATTACAGGGGGGCAAGTGGGTGCTAACTATGAAGTCAAACCCACAGTTGCTTGACCGCTGCTGGTCTTGGCTTACGATGGCTCTTGTAGGTGAAGAGCTAGACGAACGGGACGAGATTTGTGGAGCTGGTACGTTGTCTTGGACAAATTCCTTCCCGTCGAGAAACCTCAAACCGTATATTTAGTCGTGTCATTACGCCCCAAGCATGACAGAATCCAGCTCTGGACGAGGTCGAAGGACGATGTTGAACGTATCAACAGCATCGGCAAAAGGGTGCTCAAGTTGTTGGACGTAACCCAGGAGGATGGTATAGGGTTTGAGTTCCAGGTTCGTGCCCGTCTCACCTTCGCTACGTTGTGTTAAGACGGACTTGCGCACGCAGTATCACTCTGGTGACCGACCCATCCGTTCGAAATTCTTTACAGTCCAACCTTCTTCAACCACGTACCACCGCCCTGCTCCAGGTCCAGGTAGCACATTTGGATCTGCTATATTTGGGAAGGGGAGTGTGTTTGGAGGTACGGGACACGCTCAGCCCAAGGGATCGATGACCGCTTGATCAGTCGCTGGGGTTGGGGACACTTGTTTACCCCACCCCCCTGTCCGTACGCCTGTCTGCATTTCTCCGGTCGAAAGTGCTTCATTCATTTTGGCGAGGTGCTAGGTCTCAACTGTATCTTCTATCATTCGGGCCGATGAGCCTGAAGTCATTGATTTCTCTCGCTGGTACGTCTCGCATTGCAGCCTGTAATTCTCCACAAGTTCGATTTGTTGTTGCATATTATGGAATGTACAGGGTTTGTTTGGAATAACAATGAACGGTGAATAAATAGCCCAGTGGCGGCATTGATATGTCACGGGGAAACTAACTGCAAGAGGATCGATGAGTCTGTTTGCGTTGCCTGGTCATGAAATATATGCAAGCGACTGACTAATCACGGGGAGTGGAGGTGAATTAAGTCATGTCTAGGGATACCTATTGGCTCGCCTACCTCGATTTCATTCGAACTTTCGGGACGGTGGATCCATTTATATTGAGATTGATCATGATTATGTTTCATGCAGGGTGTTGTCGGTTGCAGTATGTTGGGTTCACACAGAGTACTAATGACAGGAGCGAGAGAGCAGTGCAAAATCACAAGCCGCAGGACTCTGTAGTTTTGTGTTCTATGAGGGAAGCAGCGGCTAGAGTGATAGGCGGAGAATCACTCTGCCCGCCTGCTTCGTTCTATTTCTCAAGCAGGGAAACTGAAGAACGACGGACCGAAGGCGTAGGGACGTGGAACAAGTGGCGGGATTCCACGATTCAGAATTTGAGGCCGACACAGGGATTGAGTTTGGTTCAGGGTGCAGTGCATTGTTAATTGTCCATATTAGTCTTTAACACAGAGTTACGTTCTATCGTGAATATGAACACACAAAGCAAAGAAGTCCCGGTGATGAGAGAAGCAAGGAAGGCATAAGTGGGCAGTGAGATGAGGGTTTGATGGTCATGAGGTGGTGAGGATTGGTAAATACATAGATGCTTGATGAACTGGGGCGGCCTGATGGTGTGATGGCGACTGTGTATGCTTCGTGCACGTTGACAGCCAGAACGAGCTGGGATCAGCCACGCGACATGAGCGTATCCGTGAACGCATCTAGGTCATGTCATCGCTCTGCGATCAAACTGAGAGCATTATCGCGCCTGAGTCCAATATGACGCTGCATGACATTTGTGCGCTTAATCATGAATATTCCCAAACACTGGGCAGGCTCAGTTTGGTCTCGTAGAATAGCCGCGGTTCCCTTGCAACAAAGTAAGGATGCACAATCATCCCGTGAGCCGAGCCAAACGAGCCAGAGACGTAGGCAACGTCACTGAGTCCGGGAAAGATAAAGGACCAAGCCAGACAGAAGCCAAGGTGGAGCAATTACGTCGGGCGGAGTGTCTCTGTACTGCTTATACAACTGCAACAATCCTGCACATGAGGCAAGAGTGAATTGTGCGGCACAACTATGGTGTTACAGGCGACGTCAATAAGACCCAGATCATGCCTATTCCATCCAGATCGGCGATAAGTACCAAGCGGGGTACGCTTGCCAGCCATCAGGAAACACCTCGACCAGCTGGACGAGACTCGCGCGCACAACGGCGGGTACAACAAAATCCCCGAGCGATGCAATGGCACCGCGCGGCCAAATTTGGACGTCGCATAAATATCAGGCCGGATCCCAAAAAGGATTCCAACAAACTATCTCGTCAATCGTAACAACTGTTGGGACCTTTACTGAATCATTGAGCTTGCGAGACAAAACAAGACAAGATATACTCTCGAATTGACAAATTTGGTGGGTCTCGTGAGGTCTGATCCATATTAGGGGGAGAGCAATATTTTCACAGAGGTGAAACACGAGCCAGGCCAGCCAGACCGGCTGTCGCGAAGACATTCACTGGTGTCTGTGAGCACCGGAAAATGATGCATCAAAGAGAGTGAAAGGGAGGCGCATATGGATGCTTTACTGTAAAAGTACAAAGTGTGAGCGACGTCCAAAAGCGGAAGAAACGAAAAGGAAGGGTAAAAGAGAAGATGATCAAATGCAAGTCCCGGGAATATCCGGCCGTGCAGCGAGAAGTTGATGGAACGTTCGGTGTTATTGCCTTGGTTGTTGGCGTTACTGGGCATACTGCGGTGAGAGAAGAAAGGAGGCTAGGGCGAAGGTACGAAGCGGTGAGCAACAGAGCAGGGGAATGATTCGAAAACAAAGATGGAGGTGATGATATGAAGGGAGGCTAAAGCGGGGAAACAACAAGAACAAAAAGAAGGAAAAAATTGAACAAAGGAAATCCATCAATTCATTATATTTCAAACCGAAGATCATCCCGCATATGATTGAATGGTTTGCATCCGAACAAAGGAAATAGAATGATATTTCTCACGCTGAAACAATGTGGCAGAAGAACTGCTCTCGAGAGACTCTCTCTCTACAACAATGTTCATTCTCTTGTCCTGGCGCATAACAGCCTAGACGGCGCTTTTGGATACTACCATTGTTCCTTATCCTTATTATTCTACCTACACACTCTTGGACTTAACTCTCTCATTCCTGTGAGTCGCAAAACCCAACTCTCACCTACTCTTCCCCTCGACTGATTTGGACGATCCAGTTAGCTTGGTTTGGTGCACAACTACACTCGGGGTTGTCTTGGAACTACGCTGAGCCTTAAGCTATGCGTTCAACCCTGAGACCACCCCCCCTTCAAATCTACGAGCACCCTGCTGCTCATTTTGTCTCGCCATCCTCACCTATATTCCTCGCGTCACCTTCTACCATCATGAGTTCCCCGCGCGTGTCCACGTCTGCTGCACCACGCAAGAGTCGGCTTTTGTTAAGGATAACGCCCCCTCTGTCCCCTGTAACAGAGCTTGACGAGACACGTCGAGTATCCATCCTCAGTGCCATCGAAGATGAGGGGAAATCGCCTCTTGACGCACAGTTTCGCTCCTTGTTCTCTGACCTCGATACATTCAAATCGGGGTGGTATAACGAAGATAGCGACAATGACAACGTTGAAAAGGGACGGAGAGAGGAAGACAGCTTGACAGATCTCGGTCATGAGCTTTCGAATGTTCAGATTATCCATTATTCTAGAGCCGATATGATGAAGTCTCCGACCACTCCCCTCTTCCAATATCTTCGCTTCGAGTCCAATGATCCAGCTGCAATGGTTGGCAAAAATGGCACTGACATCACACGCGAAGAAGGGACACAGAGCCCTCCATCAAGCGAGTCTGCTCGGTCGAGTGTGTCCTCTATTAGCGGCCTTCTTTCTGATTTTCCAATGCCTCCCTCCGCCGTACCTCCGGCTCAGTCGCACCCCGCTCTCCCACAATTTTCTTCAGCATGTGCCAAGTCGGGTCCGGAGAAAACTCTCCCATCTCCCGTCTCGCCTGTTAAGGGAAACACAGTCAGGGGACAACTTGGGCAACCAGCGCCGCATTTACCATCACGCGCTTCAGGGTTTCGTGATGATGCATTTCTGAACCCAAGACCCGCTCCGAGACCACCTGCGCGCTCAGTTTCCACACCCAACCTCAAACTAGCAGCGATCGAATTAACATTACCGTCCACCCAGTTTTCGCTTGACGCGTCGACTTCGCGTGGTCTTGCATCTCGTAGAGCGGTCAAGAGACCTGCGAAACTCGAACATATTCCTCCTCCAGAAACGCACGTTATTATCGATAGGAACACCTCTTCTTCCTCATCTGCATCGTCTATGGAAGAAATGGCTCAACATCCGCAAATGTCACGCCCCGGCGTATCAGTGCCAGCGCCAGTAGTCAACGCACCTCGCTCTCCTTCACGACGACGAACGTGTATCCCAACAGAGACGAGCGTGAATTCGCCCTGGAGAGAAACTATAGACGCGCTTTACACAAAACCACCCGTCCCGCCCAAACCTACACATTTCCTTCCCCTGACGCCAGGACCTTCGACCATGCAATCTCGGGGTTTAAGTCCAAAGCGCGTGAACACTCTGCCAATAACATCCGCAACATCTTCGTCATCTATCCTGCCAATGAAACCTGCGATGCCGATATCGCTAAATGCGACTGTGCCGAGAGGGATACTCAAGAATCGGCTTCACGCCTCTACTCCACTGCCCCCGCCCACCCCATCGCTTTCATCCCATCCATACCAACCCCATACACCATCCGCAGCGACCCCTTCGCCGTGTCATCCCCCTTCTCGTTCCCATCCATTGCCTCCAATATCCCTTCCCACGTCCTTTTCAACACCCCCTTCAGCAATTCCATCCCCTCTTACGCCACCCAATACTCCCTACACGCCCCCTTACGATCGAACGCCCATAAAGAAGCCTCCAACACCACCAAAGTCGTACGTGATACCATCCCCACCCTCCAGTTCGTCGGTTGGGTCTTCGCTATCTTCGTCCTTCTCAGAGTCTGAGTCATCCGGATCGGAAACGAAGCATGATATTGCACGAAAAATGAAGACTCATTCAAGACTGGGTTCTAGAGGAAGTTCAGTTTCCTCTCTTTCAGCTCAGGAGAGTATAAGGGTGCGGTACCTTCGACGTGGGACCTCAACCTCTTCGAGATCGTCTTTGGAGAGTGTCGCTGAAGGTGAAGAGAGAAGTACGAGTCGGGCGGGAAGTAGGATGAGTTCTGGCTCTGTGTCTAGTGTGAGTAGACATAGCAGTTCGAGTTCGAGAAGTGTGAGTGGGTTACCTGCGAGGAGTGCAATTCCTCTTGCGCTTCTGATCCGATGAACGACGGAATTTGTGTTGTTGTACCCACCCTCAAATGAGTGGTTGTGCTCCTCCGAGATGTTTCGCTTCTTTACTTTCATACTTTTTTTCTTTTAAAACAGTACGTGCTTGCTTGTTCTTTTTCCTCTACTCATAGCCTTCGATCGTGTTTTCACCACCACAGACTTGGTGTCTGTTTCTATATTCAACTTTATACTCCAAACTTACCGACTTCACCCGCCCACTGTCCACGTCTACATTACTCGCACCACTGTTTACTATTGCAACTGCACCACACTTCTATCGGCGTAGCAATCAACCGCGATTTCCCCAACTTCTAGCTGCAGTAACCTTTTATTTGACCTCAACAACTGCCACCTTTGTTATCATCTAGCTATTCAGTGGTGCAATCTCATTCAAGGATTAAACAAATGCGACCATATGAAGGGATTCCAAACGTTTGATTCATTGTTCAACTAGCAAAAATCGGGAGGTGTGGAAGTAATTCTCCGGCCGATTGAAAAGGTGGGTAATTTCTCTAGCCCAGTTGGCACTTCCCATAGGTTTGTGGGATGCTTTACTCGTTTCCCTTGTTAGCACTATCAAATTGACCCCACCAATACAAAGCGGGCCGGCCTCCAGGCCATATATGCCTTTTCTCCCAATCTAGGGAAACTTCCTTTGCTACCAGCACTACCACAAGTACATATCGCATCCAAGCTTCACCTAGTGACCATGGATACTAGCGACGACCAATTAATCAAGGAACTAAGCACTAGTTCAATTTAATTAAGCTTAATGGTTGCCACATTGCAGGGTGTTTGTCACTTCAACTCCGAGGAGCATTCGATCGCCATCTCAATGCTACACGCTGCATCCATGTATGTAAAACCAAGCGATACTTCCCCCAGTCGGCGCTGTTGCATGTGAGAAAAGCTCGTTTTCCTTTAATATGACCTGATTCGCATGACAAGTAGGGCGTGTGCTCGTGGGCATGTATTGCATCGAGTGGAATCCCAAGTTTTCTTTTTCGACGCCCTTTTGTCATGATCAAGGTCAACCGTGGGACAGCATATGAGCGTATCGGAGAAAGGAATCCAATATCAATCAAGATAGTGGATACCACATACTCGCTGACTGCCGAGTTTGAACCTTTCCTATTCATCGAATATTCAAAAATCCAGAGGCGGAATCAGGCCACATATGTACCTGTGACCGTAAGCTAAACCCAATCATCGGACTTAAAGAGCCTCATGAAAGCGGCTGGTGGCAGCCAGACTCGGCAGGAGCGTCGATGATTCTTGGTGATACGTTTAGCATGTAATGTGGACAAAAGCATCGTGACAGCACCGATCGTAGTCGGAGGGTCATGGCATCTGGGGGTGACGCTAAGAGCGACTGCAGATGACTGTCACAATTCGAATCGGCACCAGCATGTACTAAGTCCGTGGAAAGGCGAAGTCAGCCTCACAGGTGGAGATTGGGACCAAGGAAGGAAAGTAATTAAATACTGTAATGTGCGTCCTAAGCTTATTCCCATGATGCAAGTATGATGGTGAGAAACCATTTTCAGAAAAGCCTGCTAAGCGCCGCCACGATCACAGCGGAAATAGAGCTCCTGATCTAAAGGTTCTGAGTGCGGGAACGAGATAACATGCTCACATGCGGAGTGTTATCGCGACGACAGGGGATTGAGAGGCATCCCGGTTTCATTCTCCTCTATTGACCATATGCTAAATGACCCATCGTCACCCACGGTTCCTAGTAAATCCTGGAACCCTTCCCGAGGACACCAAGCTACCGCATTGATGTCGCCCTGAGATGGCTCAAACGACGTAATGTGTTGATACGACATTCCGATCGAACCTGGCTCGGCAGCTGCTGTTACCTGTACTTGTGGTCAAGTAAGCTGTCCCCAAGTTCACTAAGTATGCCGGACCCACCAATATGGACCAAACGTTAACCTTCTCATCGCTACCCGCACTGGCAAGCCAACCAATCTCCTTAACTTCGGCCTCAATCATCCCTTTCCTCCGAGGATGGGTGAATGAAACAGAATATATTGGTCGGTCATGTGCATTCGGGATGGTAAGCTCGCAAATCCAGTTCTCCACTGAGCTTCCGGCACCAACTCCGATCCCTCCAGGGGCATTTTTTGGAGCGGATCGAGGCTTTCGATGCCAGATTTTCAGGGATCGGTCGTCGGAGCACGAGGCCAAATAATTTCCACATGGGGAGAAAGAGAGAGACCAAACGGTAGAGGTATGGCCAGACAACGTAGTGAAAGGGTACCAATCATCTTCGGGATCATCGATGTATAACTTTATTGTGTCATCGTAGGATGCTGAAGCGAGAATCTATAACGACATTAGGGAGATGGGAGTCGGATTACTCAGTGCGGCAGACACAGTACCTCTTCTTTTGGATGCCAGGCCAAGCATTTCACATCCTGGGTGTGTTCCATAAGGACACTCATGCATTCGAAATCCGCATCAGGCTGGACTGGAAGGATCGCATGTTCAGCGAAGTCTCCCAGCTCTTAAGGGATACCCACAAACCTTCCCATATCCAAACACTCTTGTCCCTGCTGCAACTAGCGAGAAGTGTCCCCGTACATGAATACCCGACACTCTTACATTCGCTCTCATGCCCTTCAAGCGTAGAAACGCATTCCCACTCGTCACTAGCAATTTCGTCGTCCCGGTTCTCAGTACGGGAAAAGACGGCCACTGTCGAGTCAAATGAAGCAGTGGCCAAATTTTCCCCCGAAGGAGACCAAGCGATACTTCTAACAGTTTTGGAATGGCCGGTGGGAATAACATCTGCTGTACGAAATTCTAAGGAAGGTGATCCTTCTGCACCATCGGGTGATCGACGATAAGAATACAGGCGGACGGATTTGTCAGATGAGCAAGTGGCGACAAGGGATCGGGACGGATTCCACGCAAGGTGCCAAGCTCGATCTTCATGACCTAAGTTTTCGTTGCGACAAGAGATAGGTATGAAACTGAAAGTATTCTCGGGCTTGATACAAACCTACCTTGAAGATGGTGTATAAGTTTCGCAGTCATAATTAATACGAAAGCAGTTGCCAAATGATCCCTCTTCGCTGAATATGGTGGCGCCGCCCTGACGCGGCAGTGCCCGTCATTCTTCTTCCCTTGCTTATTCAATCAATTCATTTTGGTTGAGATCCAACCACACATGAAGATAGTGACAATGAATGAACCACAGCACATGAAAGGCAATCGATTACGGAGCAAGATGAAGAAACCATCAGTATTGTCCAAATCACTGACAGCCCCCGAAGATGAACACTGAACCCTCTTCACCGGTTTCAGGTGCTATTGATAAAGTTTCCGTAGCACTATGGTGAATCTACTAAGGGGTATGATATCGAGGTGTGACCTCTTAAATTCATACCATGAAAAGTGTTTGTCACCAAGTTGCCCAGACTATCATGTCTAATTATTCCAAAGCATCTTTTCACACTGTCCAGCGCTTAATTGGGGTTTGCATTCTGTTATACGTTACTGCACTTCTATGGCTTTTTCTTTGTATTTTTACAAACTGTGATGTGTTTATTCTGACTATATGCTTGCATGTAGTGTCCACTTCAGGACAAATGCCCTCGAAAATTGATTTCCCCACCTCTGGTGTTGACATTCTCTCCCTGTTCCTCTGTTGTAAGTGGTGCAAAAACACGTCCCAGATGAGGTTACGTGAATTGCTTGTTAAAATATGCATTTCAGTGTTTGCTGCAACAACCGCAAAGCCGATTTGACTAATATTTAGTGGTATCATACAGCAGAAGGTTATGCAAAAAGAATGAGGTACCGCTCATCTTTTCCCCGCCCCGTCATATCCAGCGGAGGCGTGAATTGTCTTATTGACAGGTCGGGCATATAAGGACGCGCCAGAGCGAGAGCCCTCCTAGAAAGTGCATCAGCAACCACATTCTTTTTTCCTTCAATGTGGAAAACTCGGAGGTCGATATTTGAACGTAGGCCTATTTCGACCGCAGCCATGATAATCGGGTTATAGACGTCAAGGGCACGAAGAGTGTTGAGAATGGCAAATGCAGTGGTAGAGTCCGTGTGGATCGCAAGGCGGCGTGGTAGTGGAGAAAGGGATGCACTCCACTCAAGTGCTGCCAGAACTGTCGCCGCTTCGTTAAAGATGTTAAAGTTGCGCTCCCAGTCGACGATCGGGTCTGCAATGAAAGCAATTTTGTGAGTGGGGGAGAAAAAGGCCAAACCCATTCTACTGGCGTCCCCCCATATTTGCACGTCTGCCTCTTCCGGTCCCCATTCCTCAGCTTCCAGCATGCGTGCACCATCCAGCAATTCCATTTGCTCGGCAAACCAGATCAAGTCGTTTTTGACCCGTTTGTTAATGTAGATCATTGCCCCATAAACTTGCTCCTTGCAACCTTATCATACCCCGAGTTGAGCGCTGGTTTCAATAACGGGAAGACGTTGAGCGCCCAGTTAGCATGTCCGAGAATCCGCAGCCAAGAGCGAAGGGGTTGTTGACGTGGAGCAGCAGGGTTGTCCAGGAAATCATATATGGCCTCAGCTGCCTAGCGTTTGGCATCATTTGACATTCAGATTGTCATTGCTAGAAGGTCAATTTGGAAACCAATGATTTCTAGAGTTTCACCGTATTGTTGCTCATGGTCCTCATGCGGGACGCCAATAAGATCCGAAAGTGAAAGGAATTCCGCCTAGCTGGATGGCATGAGACGTTTGTACGGCGGGTACAGAGTGAGGTCCGGGGAGAAAGTAGCACAAAACGCATCGTCTACGTAGTGGAGCAAGTCAGGAATCCCTTTAACATGGATCCCAATCCAGCAGACTAGGCCAAAGAAT
>QLPJ01000413.1:0-11254 GCA_003314235.1 Cantharellus cinnabarinus
ATTCCCAGGAAGGGTGGATGGATGCGCAGCAAAGGCTTTAAGACGTGCTTGTTGAGGGGCCTGATTTGAGACTATTATGGAGTAGGTGAACTCCAGAGTCTGAGGCATGACCGTATCTTTAGACAATCGATCAGCAGTGAACCCAATGGCCCAGCTAAATCTGTGGATGCGTGGACGGACATTAGTGGTTTTACCCCCCAACAACTTATGACATACTCCAGTTGGTTTAAAGTATTCCTGAGATCGTTGAAGCTGCTCTGGACAGTGAAAAGCGGTCCACATGCGAGAAAAACCAATCCAGTGTTTCGACGAAGCCTCTTCAACCATTCAGTCTCACCCTCCAATGGAGCCGCCATCTGGAAGAGTTTTGAGTTCAGCAGGTTTTTAAGATCATTAACACTTACTGCCTCATAATCGTAGCCATACTCTATGCCATCATCCCATACTTGGGTTATAAGGAGCCCATTGTTGGCATCTGAGTGGGTATTGTAAAAGATGAGGGCTTTATCGAATGAACTGCCATCAGGAAGGAAGTTGAGAAGCTTCCATGAATCTGATTGGCGATCATCATCCCATGATGACTTCAATTCGAATCTCTTCATGAATAGCTGTTGATGGTATGAGCAAAGCGCTTATAAATCAACACCGAAAGTTTACTTGACCAGGATCGTTCATATACACCAAATCGAAGAATGCCTTGATTTCATTATCGACCAAGGTGGCCATTTCATCCCCATATGAGTAGATTATGACGGCCAGTTTCGGTAAATTCTCCATTGTTCGAGGTTTTCGCCCAGTAATAATTATGATTCCAGATCTGACTGCAGATGCAACGAGGACGATCGCTGCCAAACTATTAGCGCTTGGGCGTGGGAATCGGAGCAAAAACACGGTGTGAAGAAGTTGGAACAAGAAATTGTCGTAAAAGCGCCAGTGCCTAGTCACTAATCAATTCCCGCTACTCCGTAGCGCCCACGCTAGGTCCTCTTTTCCCATTATAACAATGACAATATAATTATAATTCACTCCCTTATAACTCCGTTAGCTAACACCCAATCGTCTCCATAAGTACGACTTATGTTATTTGGTGGGGGTTGGGTTGGCCTTGCTGCGACAGGTGGCGTCCACCAGTTATTGATATAACTAGTTGAACTGCCTTTGGCTGGTGCCAAAGCCACTTCAGTGCCACCATCCCGATACCATGAAATTGAGGCATTACAATTTGTTAAAGTACACCAAATCCCAAATCAGGCATGGCGGCGAAGGGGAGGGAGATGGAGTTCCCTTGGACTGAGAACGTACCTAAAATCACGTCAATGAAACTTTCTTAGTGGACAACTTCATTCAGCTAGTGACCTAGGTGAAGTGTCACCCAAATGGTCAAATCTGGATCCGATATTTATTTCTGTGGCCACATCCGGACGCTACAGGCGTAATATCATCAATTGGACAATGGGAGTGAAAGGCAGCAAACGAACCAACAGACAGATGTGGATGTGTGCTTTTCCGTCTGGTTCATGTTCAATAAAGGACACCCATCCACAGCTACTGTCGAAGTTCCAGATTCTTGAAGTTGCCAGTGGTTTGGACGTCATAAGGAACATCCACCAACCAATGTGAATACCATTCCACATTGTTGAGTGGAAGTGGAAGATATGCAGCCATGGTGTTAATTTTCCAAACGATATATATGGACAGCCATAATAGTGCACAGGTGGACACGACTAATCCCGAAGCCAACCAGGAAGGGAAAGAACTGACGGAGGGACGGTGAGTCTGTGCAATAGATAGGGAATTCCACCTCCCCATCATTGGAGATGTGACTGAGGGCAGATGTAGCCTTCTACTGGTGGGGATCTGCGCATACCTGGTCGTCTGAGGCCAGGAGACGTTGCTGGTAGCGAGAGGCGGCAGATTACATAATGATTTTTGAATCCTCCATGAAGGCTTAAAGGTGGTCCGGCATGATTCAGGGACCGGATAGGTAGTCTGCAGCAAGGCAGTGTTAGGTGAGCGTGGGATGCACGTATGACAGCACAACTTGCTCATCCAACAGTGCCATTCAACAGGCCACTTGCAATCTCAGACTTCTCATGCTGTCGCAGGATTTCCTGTAGTTGTTGAGTGCACATTCGCCTTTGAACATGACATCGAAACGACATCAGGAGGTCAAAGTCCACAGTGCTCAAGATGAGGATGTTGCAGTTTCCAGGCAAGAACGCCACCAATGTGGTGTGAGTGAAGGCAATCCGAATGTTACAGTTGTCAAGCTTAGACACGTGTGAAGCGAGGTGGAATGAGAAGAAATTCACTGAATATTATGGTGCACAGTGTGTGTTCCATCGCAATCATTGCAGAAGTGTGTCGACCGAGTGTGGTATGCAAGCAACATCATGTCCAATCTGGAATAAGAGGTTTGTTTCCGGCTGGAACAACGTCATTACGACAAAACCCTGTCTGAGACCGTGATAAAGCCAGCGAATGTGTGAAATATTGCACCAGGGAGCCAATTCACCAGTTATTGACTACAATATCAGTCAAAGTTGAGATGGAGTTGTCAATGGAGTAACGATGCTGCATGTAAGTGAGCAAATCGGATCAGTGTGGGTGAAAGAATGACATCAGATACACGGTGCCGTATAAAAGGCCTGAGGGAGAAACAAGCAATGTTAGAGACCCTCAGCACCGATTAGGTAAGATGGAGCAGCCAATCAAATTGGTTCGAAACCTGGGTTCAGGGCAAACCGAGCCAATCAGATCTCGTAGGTGATTATTTATTAGTCAGATGTTCATCGATTCCCATGATCTAGCTTCACGAGGATGCATGGTTACTCTGGAGGAGAAAGGGCGTATGAATCTGCTGGAGGAGTAGGGGTAAGGGTGCGGGGCCCCACACTGCTTATGTTGGCATTGATGGCAGGAGGAGCAAGCCTATTCATCAACACCTTCTCTAGCTGGGCCATCAGACGTAGCTCCATGCTCTCCATCACCCCCTTGAGCTCGGGCAAAACCTCTTGATGGATCGCCTCCTTGACCAGGTCCCATAAGCTCAAGGAGGCTGCTGAATCATCGTTCGCACCATCATCGTTTTCCTCTCCCAGAAGCCTGTTTGTGGTCGACTTGTCGTCCAGGATCTCTTTCAATTCTGCCACATGACCTTTTACCGACAATCCCAGCACGGTGTGATGCCATAACCGGCTGGTGGCACGGAAGAGAGCAAAGACACGGGGGCCGAGACCACCCCTATAAGTTGGCACGTCCAGGCCCGCTTGGAGGTAATGCGTTGTTTCCTTCTTCAGCGCGTACTCAAGAGGCCTGTCTCGGCAGTCTAGGTAATGGCGCAGGCACCACCACGCCTACTCTCCCCTCCTCTACAGTCCTGATGAATATCAGGTACTGAAGGAGAAGGCCAGAGAGACCCTCACACAGAAAGCGTGCAATGGGCTTGCGGTGCTTAGTCATTGAGTTAGTCTGTCAAGAACATCAGTGTGCACTGTCCGAGTCCGATCCTCCTACTCACTTTATTATATCCGATGATGGTGGTCAATCCACCAGGGAGTGCGAACAGGCTCCTCTCCCCAATTTGACGGTTCCTTATCAGTACGCTTAGGATCTCTGTGCCCCTCGCTGGTTGCCCACCTCCCAGATGCATCGCAACCAAGAACAGCTTGTTGAGTTTATATGCCGTCTCCATCCACCCCGCCAACTTTAAACGATTCCACTCGAGCAGGCCATCTGGGTCAGCAACGAACCAATCTGGCTTGCCCAGCGAAATCAGTAGGCCATTCTGATACGCAAGACGTTCGGATCCGACAGAAAGCTGTAGTCAGGCTGGCTGTTCTGCAGGTCATCGGCGATCCTGGTGCAATCAAATGGGATGCTCAGTTTCGCTCCCTCCGAGAGGCTTTAAATCTTCTCCCTGATACTCTCCGGGATCCCATGGTAAAGTGTTGGGATGTCTTCCAGCTTGACCAACTGAACCCTCACTGTCATTGACCAGTGATTCTCATCCTACACCACTGTCGTTACTCCCTCCCCACCCCTCATGGCAACTGTTGCTGCCTGACGGTCCAACGACAGGACAGCATCGAATGGGCCGGGTCCCCCAGAACGCAGCCAATGGGTGCACACTTCCTCACACTACCAATGCCTCCCCATCAGCAGCCAAACTAATCCCCTTGATGGCCACCAACCGAAACACATGTAGCAGTCCTGACATCTCCCCACACATCGTCCCACAGGATGGAAAGTGGCTGCTATTTGGGCCGGATCAGAGGGGATGTCGACTTCACTGGCCGGAGGCGCTTGAAATACTCCGTCACTCGATCATCAAGCGCTTGCAACCATGGGGAATCGACTCGAGCCGTTGGAGCTCTGGTGATCTCGTTCAGCTCCCGAAAGGGGTGACCTTTGGTCGGGTCCAGCCACCCGATCACGGACAGAAAACCATTTACATGCTGTGAATTGATGGAATCTTCCATCGTTGTTGGCTTCCATCTCGACTCCTCCTTGTGGATCATCGCCAACGGGGAAGACCTCCTTCATAGCCCGATTGCGAGTGCATTTGGACTTGGATGTGTGCTTCTTCCAGTTAGCTTCACCATTGAATTCCTCACCACACACCACACACTTGAACTTCCCTATGCGACGCCGCCTGAAGAGAGAATCGGTACATGGTCGCATCAATGGGGGGAAATGCTCACGTTTCGAAGGACTGAAGGGTCTTCTGGCATGGTTGAACTTCTGTTCCGAAGCCATTAGCATCAGCAATGAGTACCACTAGAGACGCACATACAATAGGTTGGCGAATAATAATCACTGGTGGTACTACATGGGGAAGCGCCGCCTCTGAGCTTTTTAAAGTCTGAAAGTCTGAGTATTTTGTTCTTCTCCCACAAGCCATCGGACCCTGGGATCCTGGTTGCCTCTCACTGAACAAGTGGACGTGTGCCCTCGCTCCGCAAATTTCTCACGGTGCAAGTGCCCGAAGGCACTTGCTTTTTGCTGTGCCAATTACGTCATGGAGCAAGTGCCTACAGGCACTTGCTGGCATTGCCAATCAGTTCAAATATCTCTCACAAGGCATGCATCCGCCGTGCCGATAGCGTCAATATTTCTCCAAGTGGATTCTCCCTAGCCTTGTGCACCGAACCATAGCCACAGGTGAAAATGTAGCCAGGTTCATCAACGTATTTCTGCCCAGGGCTCCACAGATCGGCACCGATGATTCCGATTATTTGGAGCTCCAAGGTTGCTGCCTTGGCAAAAGTGACAAAGCTTCGATCCAAAGAATCGGTGATTGTACCCAGCATGATGGTTGGGATGGGAGGCGATGGCCAGTGATGATGGCGAGTGCGACCAGGAATGTTCGATGCGATAGTTTTATCCATCCTTGCAAACCCCCGAATCATCAATAAAGTTCTATCATGAGCTTGACCAGGAAGTCCAGACGTGCATTCGCCAGATAGCTCAGCCACCGGTCGATATCCTTGGGCTCGTGCCAATCATGGCTCAAAAAAATGGGCAAGGCCAGGCCAGGGAACTTGGGATATAGCATCATGAGCAGCCACTTGGAAGACCCATGAGGGCAGATTCAAGTGGCAACGGTGTTCGTGCCCTTTGTACCGACCCAGAGAGATGCAAGATTTGCAAGTCATTTCGACAAAGATGGGACGTTCCAGTATCTCGACGCGTTGTCGTCGCATGCTCTACTTGCCCTGTATCCTTTGCAACCACGAGGACCCTAATTGGAAGTGCGTTGTCGTCGTCCGATGAGGGGTGATGCAGGCATGGAGTCCAGTGGAAAAGAAAAATCGAATCCATGATATAGGGCCGAATGCACAATGAAACACAGCTTGAGGGTCATGCCGTACGGACTGGGTGCGCAACGTCCATTCGTTCTCCCCTAGCCGGAACTCGGCATCGATGTCGTGGTCTGCTGGAATCTCAGGGAAATTCCACGCCGCATTACATGACGTGATGCTATAATCGACCCTTCAAATGAACCGCTTTATTCGGGAGCACCTTGCAAGAGCGTTGCCCATCCGATAGTAAGGAGAGACGAGTGGAAGAAGTGTGCGATGGCGTTGACACAATGTAGACACCACGTGCCGGTACGCAAAACATAAAGACGTATAAGTCATGTGCAGTTAGCGCTCCACAAAATAATCAAGGTCTGCTCAGCACGATACAACTGAACTAGCTGCATGGCCAAGTACAACCCCCTGGGATGTACTTGTTCGAGCACGACAAATATATAGGTTCAATTGGATCACGTGAGCTATTCCCCCGGGAAGAGCAGGGGAAATGCTGAAGTCCGTCGTCACTGAAGTGAGCAGGTCCAAAGATGCGACTCCAGATTGAGAATGCAAGTTACGACAGGGGAGGGACGTGTGTTGGTATCATGAAGGTATCGCCCAGGGCTGATTGAACAAGGCCACAAATTGATAGTCCTGTAGGGCAGAATAAACATTCTTCCTCTTCAAAAGAAAACCAACATACCTTCATCAAGAGCCAATTCAGTTGCCGAAGTGAGCAGGTCCATAGACACTGTCGGCACCTATCGATTGGAGACGTAGGCTTTTCAGTTACAGAAGAGACAACAGCATGAAAGACTCGTGGAACTTACAACCCCCACATATCAATCGTCTCCTTTTCTTCCTGTGTACCTTGAATGAGCCAACAATTCGATAAAACCCGGCAAACTACCCACAGAGCCACAACTGAAGTGGCCCAAAGACGCTTTCGACGACTCTCGATTAGAGACATAGCCTTTCCAGTTGTCACGATGATACGGATGTTGGTTGGTTGGTCATACCGACACCATTACGGGCCAGGCACGGTGCTGCCTGGGATGGAAACAGGGCTCATAGAACGAGGGACTTCTCTTTTTCTTTTATTTTTTTGGTGGAACCTCAATAACTTTCGCGGTGTGCTGTACACACTGAGGTTTGATGTGGGGGGGGCAGATGTGATGTGTGTGAATTGGTAGATCGGGATAGGTGTTCAATTCTTTGGTCGAAACCGACACGCTGTGAACGAACTCGTCATTTGTGAGACCCAACAGACTTCCTCCCACCCAGAGCCAAATTTGTCACAACTGAAGTGAGCAGGTCCAAGACACTGTCGGCGACTCTCGATTGGAGACGTAGCCTTATCAGTTTTAACAAAAGAGACAACGGGGTACGGGATGGATGTGTGTCTGTACATCGCCGACAATGACGCCGCTGAGGAGCCGCTCGGTACTGCCCGACATGAAAGCGAGATTCGTGGAATAAGCCCAAAAATTGGCCATCCTGTATGACTCATGAGCATTCTTTCCTCTACGATCCACAAGAACGACAGACCTTGTATGAACCGACGATTCGCAAAACCGACAAACTGCCACCTGCAGCACCAAATCTGTCGCCACTGAAGTGAGCAGGTCCAAAGACACTGTCGGCGACTCTCGATTGGAGACGTAGCTTCTTCAGTCACGGCAGAAGAGGCGATGGCTCATGTGAAAGGTAAAAACCGTAAGTCCATTCCCACGGCCCGGGGATTGCTCACGGGATCATATAGTAGAACGACATATTCCATTCATATCTCCGCAGGCAGGACTCACAGTCCATCAGCTCGCCACCTGAAACTCCTGGTCACCTATAGCCTGAGCTGCCTCTTTAGACACATACTCGCCCCCCGAGCACATGTACCGGTCATGCACTCGACTTCGCACCAACGCGAACTCCTCCCCTCCCTCAGTTCCACTGTCTCAGAGGATCTCGGGCCTCACCGCCACGGACACTAACAACAACTCTTTCCTAACAGAGGGTATTCCGCCCATGGATGCGTCGGTTACCATATGGGACCCATCAATACCTCGAGATCAAGGCGCCGGCCACATACGCCACCACATCCTTTTGGGCATTGGCTCATTGTCATCTGCAGTGGTCGGTGCTTCGAGGGCACGGCGTTTTCACGAACGGACCGCTTCAGGGTGGTTGAGCACAGACCGAGGTTGAGACAGCGAACGGCAGAGGTCAGGAGCGGATAAGGTGCCGGAACAGCAGAGAGGGATGGAGATAATCGGAATCCGAAGGTCGCACAGTAGTCAACAGGATGGGATAAGCAACAGGAAAGAGCCAATCAGAAGCCGTTGGTCAGACAGAGGCCGTTATTTATGTGTTTGATTATGTTTGATATAACAATAAATTCAGACAACTCCGCTAAAGCTAGACCTCGTTGACTACCAACCCGCAAAACCCCCAATCCAACAGAGGCACTTGCACACACAGGACACCAAGAAAGGACACCCAGAGGACGAATGGGGTGCAAGTGACCTGATGGGACCATCGCCAGCGCTAAGCATCCATCCAAGTAAGAATCCTCTTGATCCGGCCAACGACAACCCCCCTTCAAATCGGCTGTATGCACTGTTCTCCAACACATGGCTCTCTTCTTGCAGCGCACGTACCTTTTCATCATGACTGAATTGAGAGCTCTGGGCCAATTTGGGTGCTGGCCAATCATCCACATGTTGGCCAACTAACGTTCCGTACCAACCTCACAATGGATGCATCATCTTCTGCCCTGATAGAAGGCCTACGGGCAACTGCTGAGGGCAAAGTGAAAGACCTTAGTGGGCAATTTGCTTCTCGCCGACAGTTTATTTGTTCAGGTGGCTTCTCTGCCGTCTATGTGGCGGATTGGAGCCCCTCTGGAGGTGATGGGCCGGTGCAGGTTGGTGCCTTTTCTCTGGAGTACTACTGATCTATCAGCTTTTCCAGGTTTGCTACAAGGAACTTCACCCACCTGCAAGCAATATGCAGGCAGACGTGGAGAGGACAAAAAAGACCATCAAGGTGGGCTCCTGATATTCCTAGAAACAGGGCACCTTATGGCAGACATTCAGTACCTCACCCGTGAGATGGGGATTTGGAGCACGTTAGATCATCCCCATATCCTCACATTCCTTGGGTTTGCCATCGAAGGGAGTGGGAATGACATGAAGGGCGCATTGATTTCTCCCTGGTACTCCAATGGAAACATACTACAATATCTAGAGAAAAACCCAGATGCAGAAAAGCTTAACTTAGTGAGTACCTTTGATCCCCGACTCGCTTTCTGAATGCAATGAGATGTTTTAATTTCACAGATAAGGGGCATTGCCAAAGGGCTAGAGTATTTACACCATCAGACGCCACCAGTTATTCATGGGGATCTTAAGCCCGTCAGCAAACTCCCTTTATTCATTAGTTCATTTGCTCACTCATACCAAAGCTCAACATCCTCATCAGCAACGACCAGAGGGCAGTGATATGTGACTTCGGATTGTCTCACTTCAGTGATGAGCTTTCCAGCCAATCCTCCTTAGCATTGTGTGGTACACTCAGGTTCATGCCTCCCGAGCTAATATCAGGACAAGGGGGCAAGTGCATTGAAGGCGACACTATTCATTTGCATGTACATGCCTTACGGTGAGTCGAACATCTGAACTAAACATCCATCCTTACTGATGGTGTTATGGATCTGATAGATATTTCTCAATCTGGAACCCTTTGTCGGCATGAACAACCACCAGATAATTGCAGGGACCCTGGGAAACAGGCCTCCTTGGAATTGGGATCTCAGGGATCCAGTTCAATACACACTATCAAAATGCTGCTCTACGATGCCTGTAAGAAAGATTGGGTCCCCGATATAGGCAGCCTTGAATTTAGGCACCCAGAAAGCCAAACCGATCTTGCACGCAACCTCCCTGCGCTTCTACCTCAGCATCCAGGATCCGGACAGCCTCCATTCGATCTACGGAATCAGCAAACCGCAGCAAGTCATTTTGCACTTGCTTATTAAATTGTTGATGTGAACCGACTGGTTTTCCCCGCAATTTCGTCATAGGATGAGTTCAGAGCCAGTTCAAGAAGAGGCAAGACGTTTAAAGTCCAATTTGCGCACCCAAGAGTCCTCAGCCACGCTCGTAGAGGTTGGCAACGTGACTTGCCCGTACGGACGATAGAGCACCAACTCTTCACTGAAAGATGCGTTGAATGCATCATCCACGTAGTGCAAGAGACCAGGAATGCCATAGACTTGAGTGCAGTCGTTCCCTTCATCGGAACTGCACGTTACGAAGGCGGGCCTCACCTCGATCCTGCATAATACCCCCAACAACCATACACATTTCGTGGCGCCTCATTGACGTCCTTGAGCTTAACGGTTCATCGCATTCCGCATCCACGCCCAGCCTGCTGCCTACCCGTAGACACTGGACCACCAGGTGTCCTGGTGGACTAGTACTATACCGGGGTCAGTACGAAGTGCCGTGTTGGACAAATTAGTCAACGGCGTTGCCGGAACGGAACGAGCACTCGAGAGAGTTGTGTGTCCTGTCAGACTCGAGGCATCAGAGAACGTGGGAGGAGACCACTTTCTGGACACGTCAGGGCTTTGAGTCACGATTAGAGTTGGTACAGACAATGTAGAAGGGCTATCTGGTCCGATGCCGATGGCTAGGTTGTGTGAAGAACTACGGATGTTGAGGCGAAGGCTACCAAATTCCGCACGATGAGAGAATTGGGGTCATTCTGACGACGTGAGACCAACACTGTCGGTAATCCTAGAACTGAACGGCCGAGACTGCTGCAGTGGTGCCAGGTCAAGTATAGCTGACCCAACTCCCTCATCAATGTAAGTGTTCCCTCGCTCGTGAAGCCTGCCACTAGCACTCTACCTTCCCCCTGGCACCAAACACGCGTGACTTGGCTGCCACCCATGCTGGGGATGGCACCTCAATGTCTGCTGATCTTCGTGACAGCTGTCACGCGTCGTCCAAAACGCCACTCGATTTCTTGCTCACCCCTTCACACTACCACTACCAAGCGGGCGATACAGGAACTACTACTTGGTAAAGACCCTTGCCCCCTCCTCCGATTCTTTCTGCTGCAAACTCATCCGAATACTGCAAATTAGTTCGAACCTGTGAATCGTTCGAAACCCCCTCCCCCAATTCCGAATGTCAAGACCCCCTTCGCCTCAAAACGATGCCAGGACCTGAGTTCACTCGAGTGCAGGTCCATTTGCCACCCCAGAATAGATCGTACAAGCGGGTGTGGGCGAAGTATCACGTCAATTTTATCGCTCAAAACCAAACCATGTATCGGATCTCTTCGTGTACTGCGATGGGTCACAGTACCGGAACAATGGAGTCGCGAAGACAGGGTATGGGGTGGTTGGCTACTCCAACCAAAATGTAGTGTTTGAGAAGAGGGGGAGGGTC
>QLPJ01000425.1:0-65022 GCA_003314235.1 Cantharellus cinnabarinus
TGCAAATCAGCACAAACTCTAATATCGTTATTGGACATAGGAAACTGGTTACATAAGGTGATCCAGCTCCGCTCCTTCAGCGGGGAATAGGGAAACTTACCCTTCTGTCAGGGCACACCTGCCTGACCTGGCTCCACCTGGCCCAACCTGACCCAGTACCCTGCTGTCCACCCTTCCTTACCTCCTCCCCTTTTCCCTTCCTCCCTCCTCATTCTTCCTTCCTCACTTTCTTCCTATCTTACTTCTTCTTTACTCTCTCTTTATTCCACATGGATGACCTTCTTTGTATCAATGTACCATTGACCCATCTGCAGCATGCCCACCATGTACCCAGCCCAGGCACCTCGGGTGACTTCCTGCTGTGCCCAGTACGCGTGCCTGCACTGGATGCCCTTGGGATCTCCCACGGAGACACCCGGGTGGTTACAGCTGTGTGTGAGGGTGACGTGGCACCTGTCATGTGATCTAAGCTGCATGTATATAAACGAACCTGAAGTGGGAACCGAAGAAGTAGCCTTCTTCTCAACTTTCCACTTCAGTCTAAGTGGCCAGGGACCACTGTCCCACATCAGGCCTGTCAGTATGCACGCCTGATCCACCCCCCACCAGGCTCTCAGCCCTGGATGCTACACCCAGGCCCCCTCAACCCCAGACAAGTCCCTGACACCTTCTTCTCAACTCAATCCCTGCTTAGGCAAGTTGTAGTTACCCTCTGTAATACATGACAACTCAATCCCCACTTAGTCCCTTCAGTGAGTTTGGGGAGCTGAGGACAGGGTCTAGCACCCAGCCACCCGGAACATCGCACACACCTAGGTCTGAGGCCAGGCTGTCCCCAATCGAGGACCGAGCCCTGACAGGATTGCTAGACCCAAATTTTGGATGCCAATGAAACAGTACCACGTTTGCTTTGCATGTATATCCAAGGCCCACCTTTCCACTTGACCCAGAATTCCCATGTTTGTGTTGACCACAAACTCCTGAGTCATCTAGTGCAAGTGCCATTAACTGCACCTTTGGCCTAAATCCATCCTGAGTACTGCCACTTGTCCACCATTACCCATACACAGTCCATATTCATTATAGGACATCGAGGACTAGGAATGGCGACTTGATGCAATAAGAAGAGCTGTAGGGGATGATCATAGGATCCTAATGAGCTCTTGAATGCCAGGATTGGTGGGGAACTCAGCAAGATCAACAAGCATTTCTGAAGATGAGTGCACATGATGAGAACCCATGAGAAAGTTTTGAGGTCACATGGCATTCCACACCATATGGAGTGAGGACTGTGTTGTAAACATGGTGTCCCAAGTATGGCAACCCGCTTCAGCGGTTCACTCGCAACCCAGATGTAATATAGAAAGAAATATAACTGAAATACACATGGTGCTCCAGCACCCATATTTATACTCAACAACATTCCAGGTGCCCAGCACTTATGCAGGTGCCTAGTAACCTGTAGAATATTCCTGGATATTCCAGTTCAGTCTCATCATGTGACTCATATTCCAACAGACTGGACTTTCTGATGTTTATTTCCCTTTCCTGGCTGTTTGACTTCTTTCTTTTTAGGATATTGAAAGCCACTGCAATCTAGAGCTAGCCCTGTATGTTGTGGGGACAAGTCTGTGCAGGCCAAAACAAGCCTCATTGCACACTTCACCCATTACTGCATCAGGGATTAGGATTGGTGAGTCGGGGTAATAGTGGAGTTGTAGAGGTTGTAGAGGTGGTTCTGACGAGTCCAAGATCGTTGGATTTAGTGGAGTGGTTGAGGAGATACAGTGTTTTCTTTCTTCCATTACTATTTTCATTTATTCATGCATGTGACTTTCCTTTTCTGATTGTATCGGACTCTTCCGTGACACAGTTTGTTAGAGAGAGTTATCAGCACCATACCCAAGGACCCCACTACATCTGTCTGACACTAGAGAGAGACCTACCCCCCCCCCCCCTTACAAGTCTAGCTGGATAGACCCGTTACAATGTGCAGGCAATGGGGCACCCAGGATGATGGGAAACCCTGGAACTTGTCTCCCATGACTACTGGTGGCCCCAGATGGCAGAGTACGTAGCAGGGTGTGATGCCTGCAATTGAGTCAAGTCATTCCCCTCATGGAAGGTAGGGAAACTCATGCTGAACAAAGTCCCCACCTGCAGCTGGCAGGTGATTTCTGTGGACATGATTGGGGAGCTCCCCAAGTCAAAGGGCTATAATGCCATCCTGGTTGTAGTGGACCACCTCTCTAAGTGCATCCATGCAATCCCCACAGTGACCATGGTAGACTTGGTGGGAATTGCCCAACTCTTCTTTGAACATGTCTGGAAGCACCATGGGCTCCCTGAAGAGATCCTCAGCAACAGAGGAAGTGCCTTTGTCTCCCAGTTCTCCAAAGAGCTAGCAGCCCTACTGTCAAAGACACGGCGAGGAGGGGCAGTGTCCCTGGACCTTGCCCTGGAAGGAGGCTGGAGGTAGAGAACAGGTGGAAGGACTGTGGCCTCAGCGACTCGGAGAGGAGCACTGTGCCTACATTCGGTAACGCTTAAGTGTTTGGTCCTTAACTTCAGAATGAGGGGTGTGAACTCTGGGGGATAGTCTTGTTGATTTTGCACCAAGGTGCCACCAACTACAGTACAGGACTTATATACATAATAGAAGACAAATGGGAACAAAGGGGAAAACCCAAGGGGGACTTACCCACTTGCTGGGTTGGTGAGCTCATGAGAGAATTGCCTTATCGAGCATTGTGGAGTGGGTAGGTGAAGGGTGGAATTGGTGACAGCTACTGGAGAGTGGGAAAACCTTTGCAGGGGTGGTGGAGGTCCTAGGAGGTCCATAGTAATATTGGGTAGGTAGGAATATTAATAAATGTTTAAGGTGAGGATAAGAGGTACTGGAGAAGGTACCAGAGATTGGAGGCAGAGGTGAACCGGAGGGTATGGCAGAAGTGTGGGGGGAGGATGGACCAGAGGTGGACTGGAGCTGTGGTGGAATAGAGTGGAGGTGAGGTGGAGTTGGTATGGATATGACACCTACTAGCGGTCAAACCTACCCCCTCCACACCCTACCACCCACAGACAGATGGACAGATGGAGCATGTGAATCAGGAGATAGAGGCCTACCTCCAAGTGTTTGTCAATCACCGTCAAGACGATTGGGGGACTGGCTCCTGCTAGTGGAGTTTTCCCACAACAACCACATCCACCCATCAACCCACCTTACCCCCTTTGAGCTTGACACTGGCCAACACCCCAGGATGGGGATGGAACCTACACACACATCAGAAGTCAAAGCTGCAGATGCATTCACCTCAAGGATGATGAAGATGAAAGAAGAGGCAAAAGCGGCGCTAGAACACATGGCAGAGGAGATGACCCACTACTAGGACTGCACTCGAGAAGTAGCACCTGAGTACAAGGAAGGTGACTGAGTCTGGCTCAGCTCCCAAAACTACACCACAGACCACCCAACCAAGAAGCTAGACCACAAATGGACAGGCCCCTTTAAAATCTTTAAGGTCATCTCCCCCACCACCGTCAAACTCCAACTCATGGTATGACAAAAGGGAGTCCACCCAGTGATGTCAGTAACAAACATCTGACCCTACTGCCCAGATGAAATCACTGAATGACCCTCTGACCCCCACCCAGGCCCCAAGATTGTAGATGGAGGAGAAGAATACAAAGTGGAGAAGATCCTTGACTCCCACTGGCACCACAGAAAGCTCTGGTATTTGGTGAAGTTTACAGGCTGGCCAAACTCCAAAAATGAATGGCTCCCACATGATAACCTGGCCAACACATGTGACTGAATCGAGGAGTTCTACAGAGCCCACCTGGATTCCCCAGGGAGAGAGTGGGAGAACCCCCTAGCCACTTTGAGGCAAAGTGGCTTAAGGGGGGGGGTGATGTCAGGGCATGCTGCTCCACTCCCTTTCCTCTTTTCCTTCCCCCCCTCTCTCTCTATATATATATGGACAACCTGTCAGAACTGTGCGAATCCTTGCCGATGGTAGCTGTAGGTGACCGAGTGTTGCCCGCTAGTGGAATAGGCGTCCTACACATGACCGAGCTTTAGCGAGGAATAAACCCCACCGATCTCGAGGCCGAGGCTACTTAGGCGAGTGAGCTGGGATTTCGGCTTCAACGACTCGAGGAGGAGCATTGCGCCTCGTTCTCAATGCGGTCCCGATACTTCAGAAAGTCAGAGGTCTCACGGGGGACAGAGGTAAGCTTAGGGGGTGAATTCTAGTTGATTTCGAACTACAGTACAAGCATTAGTTACAAGCTGTATATAAGCGCTAGGGAACTGAATGGGGAATAAGTCGCCAGATCTCGCGGAGATTGCGGGCAGAGAAAAGAAAGAGGAAAACAAACAAAGAGCATGTGTTCAAGACAGCGAAGGTCAAGTGTGACCTTCGCCACGAGGTAACAAGGTGCAGTGAAACATGGAACAACAGGTCGCAGCGCTCTGCACCGCTAGGTCATTCAACGACAATCAAGGGAGGGGTTGTGGAGAGGTGGCGGGAAGTGGATAGACGGTGATGGGCGGCGAGCGGAGTGTGCGGGGAGTGTTCGGGCGTGGGAGAGGGTCAGGGAGGAGGTCGTCTGGCCCCGGGGAACGCCGGGTCGTGACACAACCCCCCTTCTTCCTCACATTTGTAGTGCAGACACATCTGATGCCAAGCACCCTGCATAGGTGCTACACCACTGGATGTGCTGTGCACTCCTACTTGTATCTCTCTCTTCTAATACTTGGGATTGCCTGTGGAACTGCCCATGATAGCCTGGCTCCACCCAAGGCTGACATAGCACTCCCCATGTGACCTGTTTCCACCTGTATATAAACTGAGCTGAAGTAGAACCAAAGAAGCAACCTTTTTCTCACTTCTGCTTCAGTCTAAGAAGCTTGCAGAGACATCTGCCCAAGTGAGGGCTGCCCAACATATGCTCCCATGACTCCACCACCACCTGGGCCACCAGTGCTGGACAACATGCTGTGACCCCCATCACTTCTGAGCCATCCCTGACATTGACATCCTCTTTCTCTATGTACTGCTGGCACACCTGCATACTTGGGAACGCTGTTGTGGGGACAAGTCCATGCATGGTAAAAAATCAGATTCTGCAGAATTTGCCCACCAACATACACCACATACCCTCTGACGCTTCCATTGCTCATCCCCACACTATCCAACACTCCATACACCCATTCCCTATTTTTCCTTATTTTCCCCATCATTCCTGACAACCCCAAGCAAAATTCCAATGCCCAACCACACTGCCAATTTCACCCCCTCTCCAGACCTCCATAACCACACATACAACCCAGCTGTTTTTCTACCCATTGGTGATGCTATACCTTCCTCCTTTACCCACAGAGCATTTCCCAGAATGGCAACCCCATATTCGGATGGTTCAGCATGGTGTAGAGTCTCACATGGTCCTGACAGCACCTGTCAATGGCCACATCTCAAGAACTACTGCACTAAATGGGACGAATAAGGGCTCGTTGGAAAGCTGGAGACAAGGAGATTGCTGACGGGAGGATAGGCGGGCGCTGTGGCGAAGTGTTGCGGAGTTAACTTTTACAATTTCCATTTTGGACCTGTTATCATATATTCCCCATTCATTCATATTTCTTTTATTGTTTCTTTGTTCCCAATTGGATATTCATTATTTACAGTTGCCTAATGGCCCATTTACATTCCCCCACTCCATTCATTCCATTTCCAACTTGATAATAGCTTGTACATAACAAGTTAGTACTGAATAGACCCATGAAGGGGTAAGAAAAGAGTTACATTATGTGGCAAAGACACCATCCACAACCCTAATGCCCCCCTTGAGCTTGTTGCTTACATCTAAGATCCCTCTGTTCACAACTCTCAGCCTTGATGTCCAAGAGAGATGTAGGTGAGTGTTTAGTTGAGGTTCAAATAGACCCGGTAGTGCCCCAGGACCAAAACCCAGCCCCACAAACCACACCTGTGCACACTACAACCCTCCCCCTCTTCTCTGTCTTGAGTCAAGGCAATTGACCCATTACAACGCCACACACCCCTCCTGTACCACTACACCCTAATGCCACTGCCTCCATCGCTGCACCTGCCATGCTGTAGGTGGGCACTGCCAGTACTGCACAAACAAACTGAATATTGTGGTTTCCCCATCCCAGCACATCCCAGACTCCTTCCCAGTCGCTCACATGATTTCTCTGAGGTTTAGCCACAACTTATGTTGCCTCCGAAATCTGTCGAGCAACTGGTACAACTTGCAACACATGATGTTCCCACACTAAGTTGTAATGAGTTGTACATAGGTTACGGAATATAATTTTTAGTATTTACGCATGCAGTCATTGCACCCAACCCAACCCATGGAGGCTAAGGGAGCACATCCAAGGTTGTGAAGTTAATATCCAGGTGTGTGCGAAGTTTAACAGTTTATATATTACTTAGTTGCCAGTCACTTGTTTGTGCCTGGTGGCATAAGTGGTATAGCGCTAGCTGGGGCTATGCAGTTTTTTTGAGTGGCACATGTTCGATTCTCACTCAGGAAAACTTTTTTTGGGCCCTCCCATGGAATAATTGTGTGAAATGGTTGTTTTCTGTACACTAAGGAGTGGAGGGTATGAAAAAAAAAAGTTTCCTAAGTGACAATCGAACATGTGCCACTCAAAAAAACTGCATAGCCCCAGCTAGCGCTATACCACTTATGCCACCAGGCACAAACAAGTGACTGGCAACTAAGTAATATATAAACTGTTAAACTTCGCACACACCTGGATATTAACTTCACAACCTTGGATGTGCTCCCTTAGCCTCCATGGGTTGGGTTGGGTGCAATGACCGCATGCATAAATACTAAAAATTATATTCTGTAACCTATGTACAACTCATTACAACTTAGTGTGGGAACATCACGTGTTGCAAGTTGTACCAGTCGCTCGACAGATTTCGGAGGCAACGTAAGTTGTGGCTAAACCTTGGAGAAATCATGTGAGTGACTGGGAAGGAGTCTGAGCACATCCCCACTTCATGAAACACATCATACATGTTGTAGGCAGAAATCTCTGCTACCATACAAACAAGCCCAGAAATCGTGATTCTAACACCCTGACGAACACTCCATACCTGAGGCACTTCATACACGGTCCCAGATACCCTTTCTACCATTTCCCCATTTTTCCCTATTTTTCCGATGCATTTCCAGCCCTACAGTCAAGATTCCCATGCCTGTCAATCTAGCAGCCACCCAATTCCAGTCATATCTCAAGAACCACCAGATGGATTTGGATGAAATTAGTGCTGTTGGAAAGCTGCGAGAGAGGAGAGTCCATTCGGGTGGCGGGAGAAGGTTGTTGGATGCTCAATTAGGAGGGATACAATTTCCATCATTCATTTTATTGTTTCTGATATTGTTAGAGACCAGAGTGAGATGAAGGAGTTGTCTCCATGGCGGAGGGCTTTGGCCTCAGTGACTCAGACCAGGAGTGCTGTGCCAAGTTACATGTCTGTGCCCTAATTTACTTACTGGCAACGAGAACTAAAGGGGGATCAACTCTAGTTAATTTTATCACTGGGGTGTAACCTATGTACAAGTTAAGTATATATAGTTACAGCAAGGGTGGGCCTGTGAATGGTGGGACTGAGCGGAGTGGAGCTAATGGAGTTAAACATTAGCCAACTGAATATTACCAACAAGTTGGGTTATGGGGTTCATGGAATGGCAGGTGATAACCCAGAAATGGAAAGGAGGGATAGGCCTGAAGGTAGACTTGCAGGGCAAGCAAGTGAATTGCACAGTGGGGGTGGGAGTGCGCTAGCAGACATCAGAGCTGTCCAGAAGCCTTCAGGGCTCCATACTTAGGGAGGCATAGGTAATATATTGAAAAGAGGGGGTGGTGACCATCAAGGGAGGCAGAGGTGATTGCAGAATATGGGGGCTCTGAGGTTAGTGAAGAAGGAGTGGAGGTAATCCAGAAGGACCGGAGGTAGTGGAAGATGATGGCCATGGATGGATATGACAGATATTGTTTCATTGCTTTTATTTGTATTTCCTTTCCATCACTTTCCTTGCTGTTCTGTGTCACCATAGAGGCGTATTTCTATTCTTCCCCTTTGCCCTGCAATTCCTCACTTATAGTGCACATTTTCATGTACGGTACAGAGGACTCCCCTGATGAGAAGGGACATCCCACCAAGATGTTTAGTTGTTTGACCAGTCTAATGATGCCAGAGTGCGACCAGTACATTGATACAGTATCTCTGACTCCTGACAATAGTCCAGAGTGACCAGGAGTGAGTACTTATTTTGTGGGATTTTATTGATTGTTGTCAGTTGTCAGGGCACACATCCTGACTAGCCTGGACCCGGACCTGCATCCGGACCCACTACACTTCCCATGTGGACTTCCCATGCCACACACTCCACGTGCCACATGATCTGGCCCTGGATCCTTCCCTCATGTGACTTCCAGGTATCCCTGGAAGTTTACCTGATATTGTGGCCACTGTGGGAAGATGAGAAGTTAGCTTCCTTCTCATCTTCTTACCCACAGTAGGTTGTGCCCTGGATAGGGCTGGTTACACCAGAGGTTGTGGACCATAGGGGAGGGTCATGGGGACCTGGGAGTTGTTCCCTGACACCCACAGACCAAATTCCCATGCACACCCAGCAGCTGGCCACTGTCAGGGCACACACCCTGACTAGCCTGGACCTGCTACACTTCCCATGTGCACTCCCTGCACTGCACACTCCCATGTGCTGCATGATCTGGCCCTGGATCCTGCCCTTATCTGACTTCTGGGTATCCCCGGAAGTTTTCACCATATTGGGGCCACTGTGGGAAAGTGATTTTCTTTATTATTGTTTCCCTCCCATTTTCCGATATTGATTGTTGCCCATATGGTCCACCTAAGCACATGGGGCACATTGCATATTTTTTTATCATTTTTATTTGATCATTTCTCATATATACCTGTACATGAGGATGTATCTGTTGGAGGAACCTGTCATATCCATCCACGGCCATCGACTTCCACCGCTTCCGATCCCTCCGGACCACCTCTGCTCCTTCTTCACTAACCTTGGAGCTCCTGTATTCCGCAATCACCTCAGTATCCCTCAATGGTCACCACCCCCTCTTTTCAATTTATTACCTATGCCTCCCTAAGTATGGAGCCCTGAAGGCTTCTGGACAGCTCCGATGTCTGCTAGCACACTCCCACCTCTGCTGGGCAATACACTCGCTTGCCCTGCAAGCCCACCTTCAGGCCTATCCCTCCTTTCCATTTCTGGGTTATCGCCTACCATTCTGCTAACCCTGTAACCCAACTTGTCAGTAATATTCAATCGGCCAATGTTTAACTCCGATTAGCTCCGCTCCGCTTGGCCCTGCCATTTACGGGCCTGCCCTTGTTGTAACTATATATACTCAACTTGTACATAGGTTACACCTCAGTAATAAAATCGACTAGAGTTTACCCCCCTTTTAGTTCTGGTTGCCAGTTAATAAGTTAGGGCATGGACATGTTACTTGGCACAGCGCTCCTGGCATAAGTCACTGAGGCCAAAGCCCTCTGCCACTCAATCCGGTCTCTGACAGAACCGTGTGCTATGGGAGGCTGGACGAGTTTTCATACAGCCACATTCCCACAGTAGCATGACTACTTGGTCACAACACCTTTTCTTCTTACTTATTTTGGTCACTTCAGACTTATCCACAAAGGGCCACAAACTACATTCAATCTTTTGGATTAGTTTCCTTTTTCCTCAGTTCTTGCGCATATTGCTTGAGACTGAGGTTAGTTACAGTTCTCTCATTTCTACATACATGTTGTAACTGTTGTTGAATAGTTGCACTTGACTTCATCCAAGGAATGCCTCTCCTCAACCAAGGCCACCAAATCTTTGAACTTCTGCCTGTACTCATCAAGCTGAGTCTGCATCCTAATCCTCCTATGCTTCCTGACAAATCTCATCTCCTGAAACCTCTCTCCTGGTGCCTGTCTGGGTGCAAGTGCTGAAGGAGCAGAGCTGGATCACCTTATGTAACCAGTTTCCCACATCCAATAATGATATTAGAGTTTGTGCTGATTTGCTTACTGACTGTCATATCCATACAATCCCGACCTCCGCTCCAGGCTCCCAGAACTCTGAAACTGACTCCGGAGCCCTACTTCCCTTCTGTCACCTTCTCCTTGCCGACTCCCAAGAGGTTATCCCACCTCTGGCTCCGACACCACCTTGGGTCCGACTCTGGAACATTCCAGGTCCGACCTCAACCTCGACACCTCCCAGATGAGCATGCAACACCTATGCTCCCAACTCCAGACTTCCACTCCGGAATCCTGGTTGCATCTCTGTCTCCGGAACCTCCGGTCTTAGCTCCAACCTCGGACTTTGACCCCACCTCCGCTTATACCCATTGTATTGGTTAGCTCATTCCATTTAATTATGTTTGCCAATATTCCGGAGTTTAACTTCCGAGTTCGGACTTTCCAGACTTATGTCGGACCTTGCAACTATTGCATTGCTCCATTCAATTTCACTATACTCCCTCATTCCTATTTGGGCTGCTGCTTCCTTTCTATTCAGTCAGCTGGCCATTCCCCACTCCCATCCTCCTTCCTTCCTCCTTGGGCCTTGGCCCTTCATTCCTCCTTTGAGAAACACCATTGAGTCAAACCCTTGACCCTCGGTGTTGTTCCTCTTTCCATCTCCCTTTGTCTCCTTTCATCCTACCCTTGTTCCTTTTGATTCTGGACCCCTCCTTATATACAATGTACCCAGTAACTTGTAACCTCAGTCCAAAATCAACCTGAAATGCCCCCAAGAGACTTTCCCTCTGTTAGATCCGAAATTAGGGACCCCCAAGACAACCAGCAATGGCACAGCACTCTGCCTGAGTCGCTGAGGCCGAGGTCCTTCCATGCTAAGTCTCCAATTCCACTCCGGAGTCATCCGAATCCACCCGTTCTAACACTGACCATGTTTTGGTTGCCAAATATATATAATTGTTCACTGTCTAAACATCCCCCAATGATCTCACCTGACGTATAGATCGTCTATGGATAAAATTCTATATTGACTTTACTATAATTTCTAGTCAATATTACACCTAGATATACCACTTTTCAGTAGGACATGATTTTCCTGATAATTTACTGAAGAAAAACAACTAATAAAATAATTCCGCAATAAATGTCACTCAATACAGGAGTGACCAAACTGCTCTTTCTATCGCTTAGAGTGCATGCTAGTTATCTAGCAGGTTCAGGATTGCTCACTTTCCTCCTGTGGTGTGATAACCAATTATTACTGAGAGATTATTCAATTAAGAAGCCCCTCCACCAAATTCTCACTATTTCTCACTATGACACTTTTGTTCAGCTGTGTCTAACTGACCCTAACTCACGCTTAGAGTGACGTGTTAGTTTTATAATAGCTAACAACTAATATTTGCTTTTATCTCTTGTGTCATATCCATCCCTGGCCATCAACTTCCACTCCCTCCGATCCCTCTGGACTACCTCTGCTCCTTCTTCACTAACCTTGGAGCTCCCATATTCCGCAATCACCTCGGTACCCCTCGATGGTCACCACCCCCTCTTTTCAATTTATTACCTACACCTCCCTAAGTACGGAGCCCCGAAGGCTTCCAGACAGCTCCAACGTCCGCTAGTGCACTCCCACCTCCACTGGGCAATACACTCGCTTGCCCTGCAAGCCCACCTTTGGGCCTATCCCTCCTTTCTGTTTCTGGGTTATCGTCTGCCATTCCATTAACCCCATAACCCAACTTGTCGGTAATATTCAATCGGCTAATGTTTAACCCCATTAGCTCGGCTCGGCTCGGCTCCACCATTTGTGGACCTGCCCTCGTTGTAACTATATATACTCAACTTGTACATAGGTTACACCTCAGTAATAAAATCGACTAGAGTTTACCCCCTCCAGTTCTGGTTGCCAGTTAGTAAGTTAGGGCACAGATGTGTTACTTGGCACAGCGCTCCTGGCATAAGTCGCTGAGGCCGAAGCCCTCTACCATGGAGACATTCCTTCATCTTAACCTGGTCTCTGACATTTTGGAGCAAACGAACCAACCACTGGTGAGGAGAATTAAACTTATATTTCTACCAGAGGTTTAAGAGGGGGCGGAAGCAGTTTCAGAGACCTCTCTACTCCCACACCTTGCACTAGTTACATGTGCTGCATTTGTATTATAGATAGTTCTAGAATAGGGACGTTGTAACAGGTCTATCCAACTCAACTAGACTCATGACAGGAAAGAGGGGGGATAAGGATCTCACTGAGGGTCAGGTCTGAAGTGGGGTATATTGGTCCAGGTGAGTCTGGTGCTGATACTCTCTACCAAACTATACAGCGGGTCATGGAAGAGTCCGATAGATAAATAAGGAAAGAGTATCACATGACAATAAGAAAATGGAAACATCGGCCTCTAGACACCGGAAATGAAATCAGAAAAATAAGGAAAAATAAGGAGTGTGTATAAGAAGCATGTGAGAGTGCATGCTATGTGTCTAGGATGTGGGGAGTTTGTTGAGCATGGTGGAATCGCAGGATTTGGCTCGTTTATGGTACACCGGCAAATCCCCGTTACAACGTTCACAGCTGGAAAACACTATGCCAATGTCAGGGCCCGGCCTCAGACTCAGAGGCTCCCTGACCTCAACCCCCATCTAACCTGTCCTCACACTATGCGGGGCATGAGATGTATAGTAAAAGAAAGGGAATAATACACTTGCCTATGTGGGGCATGAGATGAGAAGAAGGGCAAAGGTCTCATCTCTCCACATGGTTGCTATATAAAGGAATGGGTCACGTGCCCACAACTATACAGCTCCTAGAGTTGTGTAGTGTGACCTGGAGGGAACACCCAGGTGGCAGTGCCCAGTAAGTGTGGGAACATTCTGTTGTAGTACATCTACCTCTTGTTTGATTTTCCTTTTCTTTTCTTTTTATGTGTCACATGACTGCAGAGATGAACTCTATCTGTTTCTACTCTTGTATAAACATTACAGTTCATCTCAGAGGTGCCATAACCTGAGTTACAACACATTCTGGGCAAGTTGCTTGCCCAGAATTGTGGCTGTGACCCATGGGAACATTCTGGGTGAGCTGCTCACTCAGAAAGTTCCCACGCTATCCCATGTGTGCATGTACACAACACAAAGGCAACAATGAGGCAACAATCAAAGAATAAAGGGGGTAAAGTAGGTGGGGAGTCTGGGGCACCCTAAGGCAGGGTGCTGAACCCTGACAGCCAAAACTTGAACTCACAAGTGGCTCAAAAGTTGGGTGTTTTGAAAAGTGTGCCACAAGCGGGTGTTTTCATGTTGCATGTTAGAGATGAAGGTGCGGATTCAGACGACTCCGGAGTGGAATTGGAGACTTAGCATGGAAGGACCTTGGCCTCAGCGACTCAAGTGGAGTGCTGTGCCATTGCTGTTTGTCCATTTGGTCCTTAATTTCACAGTAGGTGAGCAGGAAGTCTCTAGGGGGCATTTCAAGTCGGTTTTGGACTGAGCCCAAAACGAGTATGTACAAGCGCTGATATATATAATGGAGGGGGCAAAAGCACAAGGGAACAAAGGGGATCTGAATCGGAACAAAGACGTCCAAATGGGAACAAAGGGTAGACAGAAGCAGAGTGGTACCGAAGGTCATAAGGCAGGACCTGTGATGCATCCGAAAGGAGGTAGGGAGGGCAAGGCCCAGAGGGGCAGGAGGATGAGGAGAAGTGGGGATGATGACTAACTGGCTAGAATGGGAAGAAGCAGCAGTCCAAATAGGGATGAGGGGAAAATGCGAGAGATACATTACAAGCAGTGAAAGCGCCGAAGATGATCCGTGGAGCTCGGAGGTTATGGAGGTTATGGAGGCAGGGTTGAAAGTCTGAGGAATATTGGCAATGGTGTTTACATAGTATGAGGTCACCAATGCAATGGACTAAGACCAAGGTGGAGTCAAAGTCCGAGGTAGGGACTATGATGGAGGCTTGGAGCAAAGGTACGAGCGGTGCCCAAGTACAAAGTACGGGACAGCGGTGGAAGGTTGTAACTTGGCGGGAGGTCGGCAGAAGAGTACCAGAGGGGAGAGAGAGGAGAAAGGGAAGAGGGAAGGAGTGGCAGAAAGGAGAGTTGTCAGGTCCGAAGGTGAGTATCGGAGCAGACAGGAGAAGCGTAGGAGGATGGTGGAAGGGTGGAGGTGTTGTGAGGGAGGAGTGGAGGAGTAGGAGGAGGAGTAGTAGGAGGGTGGCAAGAGGGGTGGTGTTTGGTCCAAGGTGAGTATCGGAACAGATGGAGATAGGGGAGGAGAGGGAAGGAGGAGTGGAGGTGGCATGGGAGGTAAAAGGAGGTGTGTTGCCAGGACCGAAGGTGAGTATCGGAACGGACAGCAGTAGGGTAGGACTCTGGAGGCGGGGAAGGAGGAGGTCTGGAAGTTGGGTCGGGATCGGGTATGCACGGATATGACATTGCAGCTCCGAGGCTGCAAGACTGTGAAAACCACAATTGCCTGTTTTCACAACTCAGTTTTAAAGAGTCTTAATCCCATCCTGTATTCATTTATTTGTTTCTGATGTAACTGTACAGTTCCTGCCACCTGAATCACACCACACAACATCCCCACTTGCCACACTCGTTACTACAGCACTCCACACTCATTTCCTCTGACTAACTATGGGACCAAAGCGGCCTGCTGCTCTGGACCCAGAACTTGCACCAGTTTTGAAGTGTTCCAGCTGTTTATCAAAGCTGAACACTGGCAACCAGGCTGAACCCTCCACTAAGCCTCCTGCAACCTGTTGTGTTCAGTGGCTTGAGAACCCCCACTGGACTGACCATCTCATATCATACCTGCTTGAGAATCCAAATGTGAGGTTGAAACTAAGCAGTGATTCTATCCAAACTGCAAAGGCCAAGGGCTGACTGAAGGTGATTCACTCTGCTTGCTCATACCTTCCAAACATCTTATTACCCCAGATTTCTAATGGTGAGAAGAAAAAATACTATTGGGCAGCTATTGCAAAGGACATCTGGGACTGCAAGGAAGAGGCAGAGCGTGAATTCTATGTTGCAGCTCTGAACCAATACACTACAGCTCCAAAGCTGGAGTTACATATCCAAAGGATGTTGGGTGACTCCACTAACTGAAATGGGAGGGGGAATGGTTTAGAGGTATGTCAGAGATCCATCAGGAGGTCGGAGCAAATCTGGAGGCTCCAAATGTTCCGACTCAGGACTGAGCTTCCGGGATGGGAGTGGCCAAGGTTGAGTGTGCCAAAATCCAGGCTGGAGCTGAGATAGTTGGGAAGTGGGGAGGTATGGTGTAGGGGATGATGAGGTTGTTAGGAAGGTGTAGTGAGGTGGGAGAGTGCAGGGTTGGGATTCCAGGATATGACATATCCTGTACATACCGGATTCTGGAATAGAAGTTCTCCCCTCCCCCAATTTCTCTAAGGTGCTAGGATGCACTAGAGTTGGAGTGAGTGTGTGGAATTCCAACAGTAGGAATAAGGGCAGTGATCTAGCTCACAATGAGTGGGTAGTGGACACTGAGCCTGGACCTTGCAGAATCCCAGAGAACCCACATGGAGTTAAGGATCAAGAGTTAAGCAAAGTCTAGTCAAGAAGTAGGAGTTTGGAGAGTTTGGCCCCACAAGCTTAGTCAGCATAGAGAGCTGCAAGCCCTCTTTCAGCACTCCAACAGACCTCTGCCAGTACCTTCCAACCCCAACTCTGACAGTATTCTGCCTGTCTCTGACAGGGTGTCACAAGACTTTATGAACCATGCAGAGGCTCATGTGAGAGCCATCCTCAGCGAAATTCCAGAAGGATTGGAGCTAGTTAAATGATAAAATGTTAAGGAACTCATTGGAAAAGTCTTGGAATTTTAGGAAATAATTTGGTCCAAGTTTCCCTGTGCATGAATAATCATGATATGCATCCCATGTCTGAGAATTCCTGTTCTCAGCCAAATCTTCACCAAATTCTACAAAATCAGTATCATTGGAAAGCTAGAGATGAGGAGAATCAAATCAAATGAAGGGACAGGGTTTTGACATGGAACATGGAGTGGTATGAAGAAGTTTACATTTTTACTTTATTTTTCTTTTGTTTGGAAAATTCATTTTAGTCAATGGAGGTTTACCTCAGTCGAATGATATATTTCAGGAATTTTTCATGATAAGAATGTTATCCAAACACCATATGTACATTGTAACAGGAATGAAAAAGAGATTTCCCCCCTCCCACTACTTTTGAAGTCTGTGTACTTGGGTGTTGTGAGTGGCCTCATGATTGGTAAGGGCTATTGTGACCTTTAGGGAAATTCACCATGAAAAAAAGATACGAAAAAGTTACCAGTGTTATACCCAAGATCCCCCCCCTGTTGATTTCACCTACTGCAACACCTGTTCAGCCCCCTTTCTTTCTGAGGAAATTTGTATCCGGTGCAACTACTGGACTTATCCGGAGCTCCAAATTCTTATGATGTAAACCAGCGTGACTGGACAAATGACATAAAATGGACAAGCCTGGTATCGAACCCAGGACTTCTAGCGTGCATCCATACACTACTCGCCTGTTATGCCAGGGGGGGGTACCCCTTCCCTGATGGTTTGGAAGATCACTTGATCCCTTCCTCCAACACTTTCTTCCCTAGCCTTTGGGGAGTGAGTTGGAGTGCTACCTTCCATTTCCTGTGCTGGTAGTCAATTCCCACTTGCAATGGGCAGGAATAGGGGTAGGACTCCAGAGGTGGCAGAAAGGGTCTGGGAGTTGAATCAGGATCAGGTATGTATGGATATGACAGTTATCACTGATTAGGATCTCACCTCAGTTCCCTCACTCAATTACTTGATTACTTGACCAACACATCAGCAAACCTCCCATGTTGATTGCCATGCTATATGTTACTTCTATTGCACAATCAATTCTATTTTGATGCTGATAGTAATGGTTGTGGTGATATCACAATCAGCTCCAGATGACATTTTATTTTTGAGTAAGTACATAAATCAACACAAAAGTGAGAAACAAGTTGAAGGCCAAATTTACCAAGTTTCATGCACATCATAGTTTACCTTCCCACTAATTTGACACCACCTCTCCATGTGTGCTGTCAATCTGTAGCATAGCCCTGATGTAGAATGTCAGCTCAGCATAGTAACTTCATCTGTTTAGTCCACCTTAAGTCCCTCTTTACTAACAGAATAACCGCTTGCTCTAATGCTAATGCTGTTAGAACAGGGCTGATACAGACGACTCCGGAGTGGAATCGGAGACTTAGCGTGGAGGGACCTTGGCCTCAGCGACTCAAGCAGAGCGCTGTGCCATTGCTGTTTGTCCATTTGGTCCTTAATTTCACAGTAGGTGAGCAGGAAGTCTCTAGGGGGCATTTCAGGTCGATTTCGGACTGAACCAAAATGAGTATGTACAAGTGCCAATATATATAATGGAGGGGGCAAAAGCACAAGGAAAACAAAGGGAAACCGAATCGGAACAAAGATGTCCGAATCGGAACAAAGGGTAGAAGAAGCGGAGCGGTACCGAAGGTCATAAGGCAGGACCTGTGATATGTCCGAAAGGAGGTAGGGAGGGCAAGGCCCAGAGGGGCAGGAGGATGAGGAGAAGTGGGGATGATGACTAACTGGCTAGAATGGGAAGAAGCAGTAGTCCAAATAGGGATGAGGGGTAAACGCGAGAGATACATTACAAGCGGTGAAAGTCCAAAGGCGATCTGCGAAGCTCGGGGGTTGCGGAGCTTACGGAGGTTATGGAGGTGGGGTTGAAAGTCCGAGGGATATTGGCAATGGTGTTTATGTAGTATGAGGTCACCAATGCAATGGACTAAGACTGAGGTGGAGTCAAAGTCCGAGGTAGGGACTATGACGGAGGCTCGGAGCAAAGGTACGAGCGGTGTCCGAGTACGAAGTACGGGACAGCGGTGGAAGGTCGTAACTTGGCGGAAGGGTGGCAGAGGAGTACCAGAGGGAGGAGAGAGGGGAAAGGTAAGGGGGAAGGAGTGGCAGAAAGGAGGGTTGTCAGGTCCGAAGGTGAGTATCGGAGCGGACGGGGGAAGCGTAGGAGGATGACAGGAGGGTGGAGGTGTTGTGAAGGGGGAGCAGAGTAGGAGGAGGAGGAGTAGTAGGAGGGTGGCGAGAGGGGCGGTGTTTGGTCTGAGGTGAGTATCAGAGCGGACGGTGTAACGGGGATTTGCCGGTGTACCATAAACGAGCCAAATCCCGCGATTCCACCATGCTCAACAAACTCCCCACATCCTAGACACATAGCACGCACTTCTCATACACACTCCTTATTTTTCCTTATTTTTCTGATTCCATTTCCGGTGTCTAGAGCCCGATGTTTCCATTTCCTTATTGTCATGTGATGTTCTTTCCTTATTTGTTGATCGGACTCTTCCGTGACCCGCTGTACAGTAGTAGAGAGTATCAGCACCAGACCCTGGAGGACCAATATACCCCACTTCAGACCTGACCCTCAGTGAGATCCTTATCCCCCCTCTTTCCTGTCACGAGTCTAGTTGGATAGACCCGTTACAACGGAGATAGGGTTGGAGAGGTAAGGAGGAGTAGAGGTGGCATGGGGGGGTAGAAGGAGGTGTGTAGCCAGGACTGAAGGTGAGTATCGGAACGGCAGCGGTAGGGTATGACTCCAGAGGTGAAGAGGGTGGAGGTCTGGAAGTCAGGTCAGGGTCGGGTATGCATGGATATGACAAATGCTAAAGCTCAGTCTCAAGCTAATGCACGAGAACTATAATATTACCTAATGCTAAAGCTATAAGGTAATATACAATGAGTTACAATGTATAATAAATCAGAGTAAAAGAATGTTGTAACTAACCTCAGTCTCAAGCTAATGTGCGAGAACTGAGGGAAAAAGGAAACTAATCCAAATGAATGAATATAGTTTGTGGACTTTGCAGATAAGTCCAAAGTGACCAAAATAAGTAAGAAGAAAAGGTGTTGTGACCAAGTAGTCATGCTACCGTGGGAATGTGGCTGTCCGGGTGAGTTCCTCGCTCAGGTGTGGGAATGTGGCTATACGAAAACTCGTCCAGCCTCCCATAGCACACAGTTCCTCCAACATTTACAATGCAAGTGTAGCCACTCAGCACTATGTCCATAACAGGCTAGCCTAATCAAGATGAAAAGATGTTAGGCAGATTACCATTAGAGCCACTGCAATAGCCAGGATGAGGATATGGGTTTGTCGGGATTTCGGGGTGGAGCCATACTCATGTTGGGAGGGCATTCAACTTGGTATCTGAAGGAGAGATTGGAAGGCAGATGCTGCACTCACTAATATGGTGCTGCTCCCATGCCTGCTCAATGTCTTGAAGTTGTTTTCTCACTTGCCAAAACTTCAAGTTCAAAGTTTGGAAGAAGGGATGAACAGACTTAAGCCAAATTTGATTCTGGGAAATTCAGTTCTGTAAAATAAAATCCGCTTTTGATGCAAAGTCCATGGCTCAATATATTTATTGTAATGCAGGAGTTTCCTATGTGCCTTTAGAGATACATAATTGTACACTGGGTAGTGGTGATAGAACTGATTGAGGCTTGACCAACACATAGATTGTGGGGATGGAGCAAATTGCAGAGATAGAATTGCTGCCTATCACTTCTATCAACCTTCGAGGTTTGCTGATGCATGCTATGGAGTCACTCCTCCTGTTCTGAAGCCACTGCTGATGAATTTGAGACCGATCCCCCATTTCATCCCCAAGACCCAAAAAAGTTAACCCATTATAAAATCATAATGCCTACTTCTTCCATTGCAGCTCCTGCGGCTTCCACTGCCCCTGCAGCAGAAGCCGCCCCACTTCCTGCTGCCACTCCTCCCGCTGCCACTCCTCCCGCTGCAGCTGCCGCTGCCGCTGTAGCCGTAGCTGCAGCCGCAGCTGTTTCTCCTGCCACTCCTCCCGCTGCCGCTGCAGCTCCTGCTCCTGCTCCTGCAGCTCCCGCTCCTGCCGCTGCAGATGCCCCCACTCCTGCTGCCACTGCCGCTCCTGTCGCTCCTGTCGCTGCTCTGGTTCCAGCTCCTGCTGCCGCTGCTGCAGCTCCTGCCGCCGCTGCTGCAGTTCCCTTTCCTGCTGCTCCTGCTGCTCCTGGTACCGCCACCGCTGCTGCTGCAGTTCCTGCTCCTGCCACTGCAGTTCCTGCTCCTGCCGCTGCAGCTCCTGCCCCTGCTGCTGCCACTCCTGCCGATTCTGCTGAACGGAAATCTGGCTCTCTGGAGAGTTAGTAGAAGGGTTCAAAGGTGTGATCCGCCCCTGTGCATCATGGATCTGAGCTTCTAAGATCAGGTCACTCGATTCCTGTAAGGCCATAAATCCACTCCGGTCAACGGGACTCTGGTGGTAGCCTATATATCACACCTTAAATGTAGGCTAAGGAATCGGCAGATTACCGCCATACACACCTTCATAGGAGATCTCACACTCAGCCGCTAACCATGATCTAACTGGAGTCAATACTAAATCGTCTAATACTTGCCGTGGACTCACTCGAAAGTATCACGGACTTCATTAACACTTATTCGATGATCTGGTAGATAAGTAAAGCATTTGGCAATAACGCTCTCAAATTCATCAAGATCTGCCCATTCATAGGGCCTTCGAAAACTTGCAATAATGGCAGGAACTTGAACATCAGGAAGGCAGGAATAGGGAGGTTCGCCGACGAGTATCTGCGGGAAGGGGTAAACGTCTTCGCTTAGCGACAATAATTGAAACGAAATTACTTCTACAGCGACACAACCGAAAGCCCAAACATCGCCTCCTCGATTCGGAATCTTAATAAGGCCATTGATGAGTTCTGGTGATCCAAAACGGGGATTAAGGTCATGATGGATGTCAGAAGGAAGTGGCTGGTCCAATCGACCGTATGAGAACTGGAATCCACGTAAGCGGGGATTGCCTCCATCCCTTATCACGATGTTCCCCTAAACCACAAAATGACAATATCAAACATCACAAAGCACTCCCATCACAGCGGCATACCGGCCTAATGTCTGCATGAACGATCCCTTTCGAATGAAGATAACAGAGACCTAGTGCAATATTGTACACCTTGAAGAGAAAGGATCAGTCACTTGTTGCCATGTTCCTCGCAGGTACATAGGTATCTCACCATCTTGCGACGATTTGTAGCTGGGTGTTGGTGCAGATACCTCATCACATCGCGATGAGCATGCCAAGCGGAAATAAAGTTGATTACTGGCTCAGTTTCGGGAGACAACATCCATCCGTAGAGCGTCTCTATGTTGGGGTGTACCAATCGACGCCATAAGCGTAGTTGCCTCTTCAAAGACTTTCAAACGCCATGTGCATCAGTTCAGGACGACTCGGAAGAAATTAACGTTAACATACACACATAGAATCACTGAAGGCTCGTGGATCACGAATGCTGATCTGTTGGATGCAGACAGGCTTCTGTTGGGATGGTATTGACCTGTCACCTGTGCTATATTCAGCATGAACGAACGTACGCCTTTATAAGCCCCCTGGTATGGGGGCGAGGGATGCCCTTCAGGTTCACGCAGTTGTTCAGATGGTATTTTCCCAGCAAGGTTCCGTGTATCCTCTTGCATAAATTCACGTTCAATGTCTGCGTGAATGGGGAGATTAAATATCCCGGCAGCTGCTTGCCTACTGAACATAAGTCTTGCCATCAAATAGGCAAAATAATCTAAGTACCTTAGCCGTCCATCAACTTCGTGGATTAGAGGTCGTCCACTGGGTTCATAATCCAGACAACCCATCAGGACTCGCTCGAAATCATTTGAGTTCGCCCACTCATATGGAGAAACATGTTTCATAGCCATGTGTGGAATAAAAAAGTCGTCTGTAGTTGTCTCGTAAGGAGGCTCTCCACGAAGTATCTGGGAAGGATCAGACATTAAGTCGCATGGTAAGAAGAAATCAGACTACCTCCAGCGATGTGCATGCGAAGGACCAAACATCACTGCTCATATCGCACTCGACCTTGTGTCCTGTTAGTACCTCGGGTGCAGTGTAACGTACAGCCCTGGATGACCTGTATTCTGGCTTGGGATGGATAGGTGTTTCGCTCAGAGAATAACACAGGTCAAACCCGCCGATCTTAGCGACAGGATGCCGATGCCCAGAATCCCAATCAACGAAAATTTTCCCCTAGAAACCAACACAATTAGAGAGGCTCCGATTAAGGCTGAAGATAGCACCGAACGAACAGGATTAAGGTTACCATGAACTACCTCCTCGGAATGAAGGTAGGCCAGGCCCTGAGAAACACCCAAAACCTACATTTAATGTAAACCGGAGTGTCTCATTGTTTCTAAAACAGAACGTGCCAATTGTCGCCGATTTTCATCCTTCAAGTCGAGTGCCCGGAGAAAAGTCATGATCTCGCCACCCTCACATTGCGATGAGACGGCGATCACACGAAGCGGACCTTCATCTTCCGGTGGTATCCATCCCAGAAACTCCAAGATATTGTCATGTTTCGAATTGTTTAAAATGCCCAGTTGTTGTCCAACTCGCTGTCAGTGTGGCCGCGTGAGATGTTGGTACTGTAGACGCTCGAATTGCCCGACAAACCTGAACAAAATGGTCCACCTCAGCTGATCTCAAGGAGTAGACCTCGTATAAGACTTCCATCTGCCCTTCACTCTGATCCGGGATATCTCAACGGGAGTCAAACAAGACATGGGGGCGACTCACAATAGCGTGCCTCACCTGGCCAGGACTGAAAGGTTGGATGCCGGCTTCCAATGTTAAGCGTTGTACGAGATCGAAAAATTGGATGTTATCTTCCGATGCTAGGAGACCAGAAGGTTGGGTGTTGGGTGCCAATCCTAAGCGTTGTGCGAGATTTCTGAGCCATGATATGACTTCCAGCCCCAGAGGCTCAATGCGTTCCATGATGAGGTCGTATGCGCAAAAAACGACGCGGTAAGTTACATAACAGTCCGTTCGCAGTAATGCCTCTTTTCCACGTTCGAATTATATACATAATCAGGAATATGGCGGCGTGGGTGGGCATGAACTCCATTCCGATTTCATTCATTTGACAGCGAGAATTTAGGGGTTTGTTCTTTCTTTGTGCAGTGAGAGTTTTGAGGGTGTGAGAAATGAACAGATAGGGAAAAGGAGGAACAGAAAAGAGCTGGTATCGTGAAGGAGAGGAGGTTTTGGTTTTGATTTTTTTTTGGAGTTTTGGTCTTCGTTATTTCTTTTTAGGGACCAACGAAGGTCGGTTTACCTTAGCTGCAGTGTAGCGGAGTCGGCCGAATTCATTGTTCGATTCCTTATGGCTCGATCTTACGCTAGTGTCGTTGTATAGCCTTCTGAGTTCAGCGAACCCGCGAAAGAGATGGCCCGGTGGCGTGGGTGGTCAAGGGCTGGCCATTAAGTAAACTCGATTCCTGGCCCATCCGTACCAGGACGCTTCTCATCTGTCTACCATCTCCGGTCCTGGGCAGGGATATTTCGTGTACTATTTCCAGTCAATGACTGCTAATTGGCGGACATGATAACACAGGCGACGCAGAAGTCCGTGCTCCAACAAGTGATTGAAATGCTGGGTGAGTATCCCAGACTTGACGATGAAGTACAAAGAGTCGGTCCTGCAAGAGAGCGAGGAGGTTACGGAGATGTTTACAGAGGGATTCATGGAAACGTTCGCTTTTCCAAGTTGCTCTGCATGTTGCCATTAACGCTCATGTGATATATTACTAGAACGCAGTGTGCATAAAGGTCTTCAGACGGCAACACGTGGATTTTTCATGTATCGAAAGCGATTTTGTCTCGGTATGTTGGCACACCGTAGGTAGATGTTGACGACTGATTCCACGCGAAGCGATTTGTTCACGAGATTAAAGTTTGGAGCCTGCTAGAGGACCAACACGTTGTGCAGTTTCATGGATGGCTTCTCTATGATTCGCTGAGAACAGAACAACCAACTCCGAGCTTGGTGTCAAACTGGTGCGAGGGTGGAAACATACTAGTTTTTCTCGGCAGACGACCCAATGCTAATCGTTCGTCCCTGGTAAGTGTCAGTCACCGTGTCCTTCAATGTGCTCACTGGGTGGGACGAAGATTCGAGGCATTGCGAAAGGCCTTGCATATCTGCATTCGAAGTCCGTAGTGCACGGAGACATTAAACCAGTGAGCTATTAGCTTGCGCCCAGAACTAATCACCTTATTCCCTAACCTCTGTAGCTCAATGTCGTAGTCGACGGAAATGGGGTCCCACAACTGTGTGATTTCGGGACGTCCTTCGTTCTATCTCAACCCACCATAGCTAGGCGGACAAGCTCGAAGACATTGCGGTACGCGGCCCCAGAGTTATTCGAGTTTGGGTCGTCTTCTCGCGCTGCGGCCAGCGACGTCTGGGCTTTCGGGTGTTCGGCCATACAGGTACAGATAAACCAACCATATGTAGTTTACTAAACTGACATTCTCTTGAGATTCTCCGCGACAGGGTCCCATACCACTATGTCCGTGAGGACGTTGCGATTTTTTGCGCTGTTGAGCAGAGAAGACCACCCTTCGAGCCAATCTCTTCATCTCCAATAGAGAAAGAGCTTAGCACTTGCCTTAATTACGATCCTCAACTTCGCCCTGACATCGTGACTCTCCTCCGAGGTCTCGAGTGAGTATGAATACCTTGGACTTCATGCACATTAATTGCGTCCATCAGGGACCTTTCGGGGGAAACACCCACACCTTTCTTAGAGCTCCTCGATCTTGAATTGCAGCAACCCAGTGGACGTTGGGCGAGAGAACTGAATTATGGGAGGAACGGCCGGGATATCGTATTGCATGAGAGATATCCCTGGATGTTGCGTCATAGGTTACAGGAAGGAGTACGTCCCTCTTTCTCTGCCTGCTGCGAGACATGTCTCACCTGCGACTACCAGAACCAAAAAGATGTGCGAATAAAGACCTTGCAAATATCAGACACATCACAATTGAGGGATTTTATGCGGGTACGTACGCATTGAGCTGCCCAGTTTTTTTTCTTCTGGCTGGGAAGCATGGCCAATTATTCCCCAAGCGTTTCTTCACCCAAGGGGAGAAATGGAAGACTCTCGACGGGCGTAATCTTGCGCCAATGCAAGGATGGATGATGAACTTAGATGATTATGGGGTCCTCAACGTTAGCCTTGTTTCTCCTTGGTATCCGAGGGGGGATGTCAAGTCCTATCTGGCAGACAATCCGCGGGCGGATCGCAATAAATTGGTGCGTTCTGGGGCCCGCTATTGCTGAGTTGTCCTCTCACTGGCTCCAGGTATTCGATATGTTCTATGGCCTACACTACCTACATGATGAGGAAATTGTGCACGGCAACATCAAACCAGTACGCTCATATGGTGCCTCTAATTTGTGGTCCCACTAATTTCTCGCAGACGAATATCTTGGTCAAATTTGACGGTACAGCGGTGCTATGTGACTATGGACTGCAAACTCTCCTGCACGATATACGTATCCCGTTCCAAAGTGTCCGGTATATCGCACCTGAACTTCGTCGGAATGACAATGGCATATTCCCATGTAGCTATGAGGGCGACATTTGGGCGTTCGGTTGTGTTTCGGTAGAAGTGAGTAGGGACGGTTCCTTGTAGCGTTGATATCATATCTGAGGGCTCTGTTTCATGAGATCATGAGGGGCAAGCGACCATACCGCACGATCGAAGATGAAACTGAGATTCTTGGGACTAAGGTTCAAGCCTACCCGACTGATATTCTCCAATACATTAAGGGCCCAGAGATCCTTGGTTGTTTGAAAACTTCCCCAGAGGAGCGATCAAGCCTCGAGGAAATTCGGGAATGGGTTGAATTTGGCAGTTGTGAGCATTCCGCATCAACATATTGAAGTTGAAGATTTAGGTAGTCATCTATGTAACATTACTCAATCCTCAGGGAATATCATTAAATCGTATCTGCCATGGCAATACAGCATAAGAACGCAAGAATGGGGTGATTAGGTTTTGAACTGGAGAAAACTACAGTCTCATTGTTCGGAAGGATTTCCTTGCAATTTGGGTCTTCAAAACTTATTCTCTGATTGGCCGAGCTTGTTGGCCGAGCTTGCGAGGCGTTGTTTACGGAGGGGTCAGTTTTTTTTCGTGGGAATATACCGTGTGAAAGTGCCCCCATGGCCACCCCGTGAGAAATGGCCACCTGTGGGATCCGCGCAACATCGGATCCAAATGTATAATCTCATCCGTACAATGTGTGTGTGTGTAATTCTCGATATTTTACTTCCCATAGAGGCTGCCTGTTAGGGTGCCAAGGGGAAGGGGCAAGGCCCAAGGCATATTATCATACATGTTTCTATACTCAAGTTCCACATGATTCTAAGCTCCCAGATAACACCAACATCATTCACCAATGCCTGGATTTGCAACTGAACAATCCAAATTCTTCTGAATTGTGACAGTGGTAGATCGTATCACATGAGCCTATTATGCTGCAAGTGATCCCCTATAGAACGTCTGGGTCCATGCCAATTGAACTCCTAACTCCTGGCTGGTTGTGCCCATAAGAGGCCCCTTTCAGGTAGTGAATAGAAGACTTAGTCATATGATATGTGTCATATCCTGGAATCCCGACCCTGCACACTCCCACCACACCACACCTTCCTAACAACTTCACCATTCCCTACACCATGCCTCCCCACTTCCCAAGTCACCTTCCCTCCTGACTGTCTCAGCTCCGGTCTGGTTGCCGCACACCGAACCTTGGCCACTCCCATCCCGGAAGCTTGGTCCCAAGTCGGAACATTCGGAGACTCCAGATTTGCTCCAATATCCTGATGGACCTCCAACATCCTGTGACATACCCTTAAACCATTTCTCCACCCATTTCATTTATTGGAGTCACCCAACATCCTTTGGATACACAACTCCGCTTTTGGAGCTACCTGCATCCTTTGGTGACCTCACTCATGTCATCACTTATTAGTCACCTCTCATTCTTAGCATGACTATCCTTTTCTTACCATTCAGTCGGCTAACCCCCCCCCCTTACCCATTTCTCGTTCCCATTCATTTTCCAGCCTCTTACTCTGCCCTCCTTGACCCAACACCTCGGTTCCCCATTAAAGATATCGTTTGGGACCTTTCGGTACCTCTCAGTATCATTTGGCACCTTTCGGTGTTTTCCTATTATCATTTGGACTTTGACTAAGTCCTTTCCATTCCCCCTTATAAATACCCGTAGATTAGAACCTGTAGTTCCTCAGTTCTAATCTTGACTAAAATGCTACCCAAAGTCCCTCTGAGTGAATCCCGTTCCCGTTCTACAAGATACCTCAGACATAAGAAATACAAGGACTAACTGAGACATAATGGAGGCACAGCGCTCCCTCCAAGTTGCTGAGGCCGCATCCTTCTTAGAGCCTCTTGTACCATCCAGCAGAACCAGGCTTCCTGGAGAAGCTTCAGTCCACTACCGGAGCTCTCGGATCCCCCTCTAGTTGAGCCCCACCTGCATTCGGACTCACGCATTTACCCCTATGATCCGGGTTTTTGACAATATGAACCTTTTCTATATTCAATGTAATTGGTAGTGGAGAAGTTGGTGATCAAGTGATCATGAGACTGGCTCCTTGGCTTGTTGGCCTGATGTTAGACACTGGTCCGGGGTCGGCACCGAAGGTCACCATTGCAGGCCACTATAGGCCACGATGGCTGTGATGCCGGGAACAAGGCCTGAGGGTAGGGCATTTGGCCTCAGCGACTCTAAAGGAGCGCTGTGCCCCCTAGCTGTCTCTTGGCCCTCATTTCAGACTTACTGGGGTTGCCTTGCTGGGGTCAGGACTTGGGAGCCGTGGTCAAATCAATATTAGAGCTAAGGTACAATAAAGTATCATTGTCATATCCATACAATCCCAACCTCCGCTCCGGGCTCCCGGAACTCCGAACTCCGACTTCCGGAGCCCCACTTCCATTCTGTCACCTTCTCCTTGCCGACTCCCAAGAGGTTATCCCACCTCCGGCTTGGACACCACCTTCAGTCCGACTCCGGAACATTCCGGGTCCGACCCCAACCTCGACACCTTCCAGACGAGTACGCAAAACCAATGCTCCCGACTCCGGACCTCCACTCCGGAATCCCGTTCATGTCTCCATCTCCGGAACCTCCGGTCTTAGCCCCGACCTCGGACTTTGACCCCACCTCTGCTTATACCCATTGTATTGGTTAGCTCATTCCATTTAATTACCTTTGCCAATATTCCGGAGTTCTCAACCTCCGAGTTTGGACTTTCTGGACTTACTCCGGACCTTGCAACTATTGCATTGTCCATTTCAATTCCGCTATTCTCCCTCATTCCTATTTGGGCTGCTGCTTCCTTTCTATTCAGTCAGCTAGCCATTCCCCACTCCCAACCTCCTTCCTTCCTCCTTGGGCCATGGCCCTTCATTCCTCCTTTGAGAAACACCATTGAGTCAAACCCTTGACCCTCGGTGTTGTTCCTCTTTCCATCTCCCTTTGTCTCCTTTAGTCCTACCCTCACTCCTTTTGATTCCGGACCCCTCCTTATATACAATGTACATAGTAACTTGTAACCTCAGTCCGAAATCGACATGAATTCCCCCAAGAGACTTTCCCTCTGCTAGATCTGAAATTAGGGACCCCTAGGACAACCAGCAATGGCACAGCGCTCCGCCTGAGTCGCTGAGGCCAAGGTCCTTCCACGCTAAGTCTCCGATTCCATTCCGGAGTCGTCCGAGTCCGCACATTCTAACAATCATACAGAATATATATAGGGAGAAAGAATGAATGGAAGCGGACCCAGGCCGAAGGCTGAAGGGTCCAGAAGCAACAGGGAACAAAGAGCAGGGTTGGCCACACAGCAGCCGGCAATGACTGAGGGTCAAAACAAACAATAACAGATAAATAAAGGAAGGAGCATAGGGCCGCAATAGCGGTGATGGTATTGTAGTGGCGCTGGACTCGGAGTTGGGCCGGAGTCGGGCACAGGAATGGTAGCGGTCCTGTAGGGGCCAAGTGGGCGGGCTAGAGGAGTCACGCTGGGCAGGGTGCCGGAGGTGGACTCAGGGTGGGGAGGTTGGTGCAGCAGCAGGGGAGTTGGCCAAGTGTAGGGGAGCCTAGGGGCAAGCAGGGGAGTGAGCAGGGAGTCCTCAGGGAGGACAGGGCTGAGGTCGGGGCTTGCGCTCACGCTTGCATAGTGGGAATGGGCTCAGGCAGCATCGGGACAGGCGGCTAACAGGCCGGAATGCATGGCCATGACACCCAACGCATAAACATGTGCCTATTGAGACTTTGGAGAACTGTCACGACCATGCATCCCAGCCCGTTAGCCGCCTGTCCCGATGCCGCCCGAGCCCATTCCCGCTATGCGAGTGCGAGCGTGAGCCCCAACCTCAGCCCTATCCTCCATGAGGACTCCCTGCTCACTTCCCTGCTTGCCCCTAGGCTCCCCTGCACCTGGCCGACTCCCCCACAGCCACACTGACCTCCCTGCCCTGAGTCCGCCTCTGGCACCAACCTAGTGCGACTCCATGACATCGCCTACTCCGCTACGATACCATCGCCGCTATCGCGGCCCTACACCCCTTCGTTTATTTATCTGTTATTGTTTGTTTTGACCCTCGGTCATTGCCGGCCGCTGTGCGGCCAAACCCGCTCTTTGTTCCTATTTGCTTCCGGACCCTTCGGCCTTCAGCCTGGGTCCGCTTCTATTCATTCTATCTTCATATATATATCCTGTATACTACATTATAGTACCTCAGCTCTAATATCGATGTGACCACGACCCCTAAGTCCTGACCCCAACAAGGCAACCCCAGTGAGTCTGAAATGAGGGCCAAGAGACAGCTAGGGGGCACAGCACTCCCTTTAGAGTTGCTGAGGCCAAATGCTCTACCCCCAGGCCTTGTTTGCGCCATCACGGCCATCACGGCCTATAGCGGCCCGCCTAAGCGACCTTCGGTGCCGACCCTGGACCAGTGTCTAACAAGAACCATGACCTCCCAACAGGTGAGTCAAACCAATGTCCTCTCAATCAGCAAATGCCAGTGAGAGAGTAGATTGGCAGGTGTTACCACTATACCACCACTTCATCCATGCAATGTGTGTGCCACAAAATATTTCAGCGACACTTGCAGTGTCATATGTTAATAAATACATAATAATCATAATAATCATTTAAACTATATATTTATTAACTTTGAGGGAAACTTAGGCACTATGTAGCCTTTTAACCTTATCAACATAAGAGGGATGGCTCACCCGTGATATTGTGGCTGTGCTACATACATGCATGCAAGCTGCAGCCCTCTCTATTTATTCAATTTGCCTGTAATAGGGCATATTGCCTTTGCAGAGGCCTTTTCTGTTTATACTGTGTGCACATTGAAGCTGTGGGTGCAAGAATATTTATAATTAACATCTTATGGAGTTAATTTAAATAAAATTTTAGATGCCAAGATCCTCTGTGCAGAGAAGATGAGGAGAAGAAATGAGAGGAAGAAGCTGAATTGTGCAGCTAGCCAAGGATCGCTACATACACCACTCACTCAAATCCATTCTCAATCAACTGTTGCTGGGCCCTCCCAACCACCCAACTCTTCTGGGACATCTCAACAGAGATCCCAACATAATCGAAATCCATCTATTGGGACACAGCTTGCCCTTGACCTTCAACAACTGGATGTCCGATCTCAAGTGGGGTCTGAAACCCCTGAAATACCTAGGAATACACTACATATGTTGTATTCAGTTCTCAGCAGAATACACAGAATAACTTTCTACACAGAAATTACTCCACCAAGCTCTGCTGGTCCTCGACTTCACTCTGACCATCTCTCACAGACTCCTGAAGACAGCACCAGGGGACTCATATTGGGTCTCCAGCTCAAGGTGGAGCTGATGTTGGCATGTATTCACCCTCTGGGCCTCTTGAGCCTTTCTCCCTTCCTGGGCCTTTGTCAGGGACAGCTCTGAAAGCAGCAAAGTCCCAGCATGCGGGGCTTGGTGGGATGGATAGCAGCTATGCATAGCGGCGGTCCTGTCACAGGGTGAGCATCCCCGACCACTTAGTCTGAAGTGGGAATGTGAGTTATTATTAAAAGGGAGGACTATGCTACTTGCCTGAAGTGGGAATGTGAGAAGAAGGCTACTTCTTTGGTTCCCACTCCAGCTGTTATTATATACATGCAGGATTGGTCACATGGGGTGTGCCACGTCACCCTTGCACACAGCCATGGCTCTCTAGGTGTTCCTGTGGGGGATCTTGAGAGGGTCTGCTGTAGGTGGAAGGTGAGTGCAGCGGTGGTGGTGGCGATGTAGGGATGGTAGATACAGGAGGGGTATGTGGCAGGCATGCTGGTGGCACATTGAGCAGAGGGGAAGGTGGTCTTTGTAGGAGAAAGAAAGAAAGAAGGAAAGAAAGGAAGGAAGGAAGAAGGGGAGAAGAAGAAAGGGAAGGGCGGTGCGGTGCAGTGCAGAGCGGGGTCAGGCAGGGTGTGCCCTGACAGCCTTCATCTGTGCCTCAAAGTCATCATGAATCATCTCAAGATCCCATTCAAGTTCATAATTCTCCAGAGCCAATGAAAAGATGCAATCATGGCCATAATGCACCTGTCTCTGCATTTGATGGAGATAGGAACAGGTGTTGGAGATGTATTGACACTGATCGCAGGTACAAGGAGGCTTGCCAAAAGGCAGCCCAGGAGCAAATGGTGGATCAATCTTCACCTCCCCCCTTATCTCCCATTTCATCACAGGAACAACCCTCTCCTGCACCCTCTAGGCCATTATCTCCTCTGCCTCCATCCTCACCTCCAGACCTATCAGATTCACAGTGGGATCAAGGGATCAATGATGAGATTTGATGAGAGGATTTCATGGTGATGCTTGCCATGAGACATCATGGTTTGACTTGAATGAGACATTGTGTGAAGTGCAGAAAGGATGCAATCAAGTATACAGCAGCAAATTCCATGGACCCAGGCTGCAAGCCACAGTTCATTGTGGACGATCCTTCTTTGGAGCTCACACAGATCGAGGAGATGCTGCTTACCCCAATTCATGTTGTCATGTAAGCCCACACTGTGTATGGTGGACAGATGAAGTATTCTGGACACATTTGCAACTTTGTCTGTGATACTTCTGAAGTTTGCCAGTTGCTCCCTGTCCTTCCTGAGGAGTGTGAAGTCATCCAGATCCAATGGGAGGGTCCAGATCATGTCCTTGGGCACGATGTCCAGCTGTCATGGCATACCTGCCTGACCCAGCTCCACCCAGCCCCACCTCACCCGGTACCCCAGTACCCACTCTCCCCCTGCTCCCGTCTTCTTTCCCTTCCCCTCTCTTCCCTTCCACTTCCTCACTTCCCCCCTATTCTATTTCCTCTTTATTTCCTCTTTACTTTACACAGATGACTTTCCTTTGTATCAATGTACCATTGACCCACCCACAGCATGCATATGACACACCCAGCCTGGACATCTCAGGTGACTTCCTGCTGTGCTCACATTGGATGCCCTTGGGATCTCCCATGGAGATACCTGGGTGGTCATGGCTGTGTGCAAGGGTGACGTGGCACCTGTCATGTGACCCAATCCACATGTATATAAATGTACCTGGAGTGGGAACTGAAGAAGTAGCCTTCTTCTCATCTTTCCACTTCAGTCTAAGTGGCTGGGGACCATTGTCCCTGTCTGTTATAGAGCATGCAATTGTCTGGAAGTGGAGGAGGGACCTTGGCCTCAGTGACTCAGGTGGAGCACTGTGCTGCTGCTTGTTGTCTAAGGTGGTCCTTAATTTCAGGTTAGCAGGGGGGAGTCTCTTGGGGGGACAATCCAGTCGATTCTGGTTCTAGTTGTTGACTGTAGTTGTTGATTTCAGACTAGGGGTACAGGAAACTATTGTCATGGCCCTGCAAAGTCCCTGCCCTTCTACCACTTTCTGCACCCCCATTCTTGTGCCCATTACTCATGCCCATTAATCACACCATTGCCCATCACTTAGCGGCACCGATAGTGGTTCCCGTCCTACAGCCCCATTCCTTCATTCTCCCACCACCACTTGAGTTCCTCAGCCATTCAGCTGATACCATTTTATTCTTATTCATTCGCTTAACTAACTAGTGGTTGATATGGTCGCCACTGATCTGCTCTTTATTGACATTTGATTTATTTGTATATTGACATTCTGATCCGCACACCTAGATTGTCGGCCTATTCATTCTGCCTCCCAACTTCGCTGTCCTCTGTTCCATTTCCCTGGTCCTCATTGCTCTTTTAGTTCTGTCATACTTACCATCCCACTCCCATCCTGCACTGGACTGACCGGTCCCTTCTCTGTTCTCCTTTCGTATTTATACTTGTAGTTTACTGTCGATGTACCTTAGTTCGAATATCGACTAGAATTCCCCCCCCCAGTACTCTCATCTTAAGTTCGCCTCTCAACTTCATCCCTGCTTAAGTCAACGTCGCCGCAAGGTCTTTCCCGCTAATGTGAAATATGGGACAGCCTAGAATGCGTGGCGCAATGCTCTAGCCAAGTCGTTGAAGCTGAAGTCCCAACCCCCACAACGCCTTGCAACGGAGTAGCTCATTAGCTAAGTGACCACTCACGCTGCCATACTCCACTCCGCTTCCCATGATCACCTCGAATACAGTTTCTGACAGTATATTTGAACTCACTGCGTGTTCCAATGGCTTCTAGACACTATGTAACTTGTTCGCAGACCCACAAACCATCCACCTCCACACAACAGCACCAATCTGGTCTCGGGATTCCTGACGACTATGACCTCGACATCGACACACCCTTTGCTAGCTTCACAGCTGACTGTGGAGGCCAACGATCATCGATGCCTGTTTTTACAAGGTCCCAATCTGAGGCTGAAGTGGAAGGCGATGTCGACACCACCACAGTTCCTGATCCTTCCGCACCTCGTCCTCCACCATCTTTGTCAAGGCCGTCACCACCAGTTGACCCAGTTGACCCACCTCCTGATGGTCCTATTGGTAACAACCTTGATGATCCTGCTAACGTGCAAGATGAGGCAAGCGTCCTGATTCAGTTAACTTGAGCCATTGCAGCTCTCACCCCATCCAACGTCCCTCATCAGCCACCACCTCTGCCACCTGCCTTGATCGACAATTATCGCACGAAGGTGCGCGAGCCTGACCAGTTTGATGGGTTGGACCAAAAGAAGCTCTGTACGTTCCTAGTTCAGTGTCAACTAAATTTCCGGGATCGTCCCCAGGTGTTTAGCTCCGACTGTAAGAAGGTTATCTATGCTCAGTCATTCCTAACAGGCTCTGCGCTCAACTGGTTCAAACCCAATCTCTTACATGTGCCTGGTGGTCGAGCACCTCCCTGGGAAGACAACTGGGAACACTTCATTGAGGAACTGCACAAGAACTTCGGTTCACACAATCCTGCCCGTGACACAGAGCATCAACTAAAAAACTTGGTCATGAAGGACAACCAAAGGATTAGCAAGTACATTGTTGAGTTCAACCATTACGCTTCACAGTTACGCAGATATGGTGAAGATGAGATCTATCGATCTGGTAGGCCTGATTTGTTGTGGGATCTTCGTGATCTTGTGCAAGGACTTGACACCCGTTACTGGGAATGCCGCCAAGACAGCATATGACCTTCCCACAACAACACTGCCTCTCCCTCCACTCCGTCATCCTCTAAGCCCACCAAATCTGACAGCAACAAGAACTCTTCGACCTCGTCATCTCTTCCTTCCTCCACTTCTGCCTCTGGTAGTAAGGCGCCTAAGGACAAGCTGTCCGGCGCTAAATCTACTTCCTTCACCTCCGACCTTTCGACAAAACTCGGTAAAGATGGTAAGCTCACTCCTGAAGAGTGTCAATGCCAAGTCGACAACAAACTCTGCCTCTTCTGTGGCAAGCCTGGCCACATGGCAAGGGACTGTCGAAAATCATCCTCCAACGCAACTAAGGCCCGTCAGGTGATCGCCGAGGTGCCCAACGCTGAGCTTGATGTCTCTGATGAAGCAAAAAACTAGTCGTCGATCTTTTGAGTCCAGCACTCTCGAATGGTCATAACAATCGTGAAAGTGCGCTTCAAGTGGTTTGCCTTAACGCGTCCGCTCTTTCCTCTAACTCTCTTTCCATTCCTATTTCTTTTGTGTCTGATTATGGTTGACTTCCATCTTCAAAGGGGAATGGCCCTGGCTCTCCATCTGTTTTGCCTTCAAAGGGGTATGCCCCTGGTTCTCATTTGTTTCCTGATTCAAGGGGGAATGTCCCCGGCTCAAAAATATTTCCTCCTTCCACTGTTCCTTTTTCTTCTTCGTCATCAGAATCCGCCTATGTCGCCACCACTCTACCTGGAGGGACTTATCCCACCTTAGTGGACTCCGGCTCATCCAATTGTTTCGTAGATAGTAGTTTTGTTAATCAGAACCGTCTCGAAACCTACTCTGTTGACCCACTTCAACTCCACCTGTTTGATGGCACTACTAATAACCTTATTATGCAGGCCATCAACCTTCCGCTCCGCTTTCTGTCCGGTGTCATCATTCTGTTGACTTTCTATGTCACTCCACTAGATGGCATGTGTGTTCTGGTACTTGGGCATAACTGGCTCACCCACAACAATCCATCGATTGACTGGGTATCGAGTAGTATAACCTTCCAAGTGCTGACACAATCCCACCTAGAATCTATAAGCGCTTCTGCTGAACCTCTGGATCCCGATCCGTCAGTAAGCATTCTGTCTGTCGACACACCACAACCATCCGTTAGCCATGCGCCGCCTATTGAGCTTGTCAGCGCCGAGGTTTTCACCAAGGCCTGTCAACTTGGAGGCTCGGTAGCGTTTGCCATGAGCACTTCTGTTCTATTCAGTGAGCTGCATGCTGCAGCTACTAATCCATCTGTCCCTTCCGAGCCTATCAACCTCTCAGCCGTACCAATGGCATACCACAAGTTTGTGGACGTCTTCAGCAAGAAGAAAGCCAATACACTTGCACCACACTGTGAGTTTGACCTAAAGATCGAGCTAGAGGAAGGTACGCATCCACCACTGGGTACTTTGTACTCTCTCTCTCCTTCTGAACTTGAGGCCCTATGCACTTTCCTCGATGAGCACTTGGTGTCGGGATTCATCCGCCCATCATCCTCCGCCCACGCCTCCCCCATGCTCTTTGTCTGCAAGAAGGATGGTTCCCTCTGTCTTTGCATCGACTTTAGAGGCCTCAACAAGATCATGAAGAAAGACCGCTATTCACTCCCATGAATTTCTGACCTCCTAGACACCCCAAGCCATGCCCAAGTCTATACGAAGCTCGATCTCCAGCACGCCTACCACTTGGTATGCATCGCCACTGGGGACAAGTGGAAGACCTCTTTCCGCATGCGCTATGGTTCCTATGAGTGGCTTGTAATGCCCTTTGGTCTGTCAAACGCCCCTGCAGCGTTTCAGTGGTTCATGAATTTGAATTTCGTCTTCACTGATCTCCTTGATGTGTGTGTGGTAGTCTACCTTGACGACATTCTTATCTACTCCGCTGACATGGCCTCACATGAGGAACATGTTCACAAGGTCCTGCATAGGTTCCGCATTCACGGCTTGTTTGCCAATCTGCAGAAGTGTGAGTTCCATACTGATACGATGGAGTACCTCGGGTACATTCTCTTGCCAAATGGATTGTCCATGTCCTCAGAGAAAATTAAAGCCATCCAGGATTGGCCCAAGCCACGTAAAGTAAAGGATATCCAATCCTTTCTGGGATTCGCTAACTTCTATCGCCACTTCATTCACGAGTATTCCAACATTGTGATTCCTCTCATCTGCCTCGCTCGTGAGGGAGTACCCTGGGTATTCTCTGACAACTGTCGCTCTGCCTTCCAACGCCTCAAGGACGCTTTCACCTCCACTCCTATCTTGACACATTGGGTCCCCAACGCCCCGCTAATCATTGAAACTGACGCTTTGGACTATGCAATATCAGGTATTATTTCTATTCGTTGTACTGATGAAGAGATACATCCTGTCACTTTCCACTTGCGGATGTTGATGGCACTGGAACTCAACTATGACACACGCGACAAGGAGCTCCTAGCCATTTACGAAGCCTTTCATTCCTGGCATCACTATCTTGAAGGTTCCACCAACCCCACTGACATCGTCACGGATCACAAAAACCTGGAATACTTCTCCACCATGAAACTCCTCACTCGCCAGAAAGCCCGCTGGTCTGAGTTCCTTTCCCAATTCAACGTGATTGTCCATTTTCGTCCTGGTAGACTCAGTGCCAAGCCTGATGCGTTGACTAGACGCTGGGACATCTATCCCAAAAAGGGGGATAGGGACTACACCTGTGTCAACCTGCAAAACTTCTGCCCAGTCTTCACCCAGGAACAGCTCACATCGTCCCTTTGAGCCACTTGCCTTGCCACCCCTGTTCTTCGCACAGGCACACTGGTTGACGTTGAGGCCATCCATCAGGACATCATCGCTGCCCTTCCCACTGACCCTGCTGTTGCCCAACACCTCACTTCCCCGATTCCTGCAGATTCATGCTGGTCACTAGATAATAATGGTTTGCTTAGGTTAGACAACCATATCTATGTGCCAGACACTAACAATCTCCATCTGCAGATTCTGAGGTATAAGCACAATCACCCCCTGTCTGGACACTTTGGGCAAAGCCACACCCTTGACCTAATCCGTCGAGAGTACACTTGGCCAGGCATTTGCATGTTTGTCAAAGATTACATCTCTTCCTGTACTGCCTGTGCCCATGCCAAGGTTCCGCGCCACAAGCCCTATGGTCTGTTAAAGCAACTCCCCATCCCTGAATGCCTGTGGAACTCTATCTCCATGGACTTCATTGAACAACTTCCGTCTTCCACCGGTTTCACCGCCATACTAGTAGTTGTGGATCATCTCTCTAAACAATGCATCTTTATCCCGACCCACGATACTATCACAGCACCCAAACTAGCTAAGTTGTTCCTCCTTCACGTTTTCTCTAAACATGGGGTTCTGGCGCATGTCACTTCCGATAGAGGGTCCGAGTTCATCTCTCACTTCTTTCATTCTTTGGGTAAGGCCCTTGACATGCGACTCCATTTCACCTCTGGCTATCACCCCAAAGGCGATGGCCAGACGGAACGCATGAATCAGACACTGGAGCAGTACTTATGCGTTTATTGTAACTATCAACAGGACAACTGGTCTGAGTTGCTCCCTCTCGCCGAGTTCGCCTACAATAATGCACCGAGTGCTACTACCGGCGTCTTGCCGTTCTTCGCCAACAAGGGTTATCACCCAACCATCTCTGTCCATCCCAAATGAGACCTCTCCTCTGCCCATGCCCAGGAATACTCCGTGGATCTTGATTCCCTGCATCAGTTTCTTCGTGAGGAAATGCATCAGGCTCAAGAACGTTACCAAGGTCCTGCCAATGCTTGCCGAATGGCTGCCCCACTATTTGAAGTTGGTAGTTCAGTTTATGTCAAAGCTAAGTACTTCCGCTCTACTTGACCTTCGAAAAAGCTTTCGGAAAAGAACCTTGGGCCCTTCGAGATCATCGCGCAACCTGGTACACACTCCCGCACCCTCCGACTTCCTGATACCCTGAAATCTGTCCACCCTGTCTTCCATGTCTCTCAGCTCGAACCGTCTACCCCAAACACCATTCCCAACCGTGTACAAACTCTGCCACCGCCAATCGAGGTCAATGGAGAACCCAAGTATGAGATCTCTGAGATTTTAGACTCCAAGGTCGACCAGCGCTGCCGCAACTGTAAGCTACTCTATCTGGTACGTTGGCTAGGTTATGAAGGGACAGATGACAAGACTTCCTGGTTACTGGCTACTGAGCTGGGACATGCCTCAGAGTTGGTTACTGATTTCCACTCACGCTACCCAGGCAAGCTGGGCCCTGATCACGCTTAGTTCAAAGTGAACAAGGAATTAATTAACAAAAAAAAAAAAGTGGGAAGAAGGATCTAGATTACAATGAGGGCGAACCAACGTTGGAAGCCTCCATGTCCATGGCCTCATTCCCAGCGCCATTATCGCCACCATCATCATCCACTACTCCCTCCAACTCTTCCTCTGTCCTCTGCTTGTCCCTATCCTCGTCCTCCTCACTCAAATTCTCTCCACTATCCGCCTCACTCTCAACCACACCCCTCCTCTTCACGTTGCCATGTGGCTCCTCACCAACCCATCCTGTGATCCTTTCCAGGATATCACCAACTCACTCACCAACTCGCTCGATCACGACCCTGACAGCCCTGACATCCTTCCTCAGCCCCCCAAGCTCTTGTATAAGGTCTGACGACTGTCAGGGTTCAGCACCCTGCCTTAGGGTGCCCCGGACTCCCCACCTACTTTACCCCCTTTTATTCTTTTGACTGTTGCCTTGTTGTTGCCTTTGTGTGTTGTGTACATGCGCGCATGGGATAGCACAGGAACTTTCTGAGCGAGCAGCTCACCCAGAATGTTCCCACGGGTCACAGCCACAGTTCTGGGCGAGCAACTCGCCCAGAACATTCCCACGCTTGGCACTGCCACCTGGATGTTCCCTCCGGGTCACACTACACAACTCTAAGAGCTGTATAGTTGTGGGCATGTGACCCATTCCTTTATATAGCAACCATGCGGGGAGATGAGACCTTTACCCTTCTTCTCATCTCATGCCCCGCATAGTGTGAGGACAGGCCAGATGGGGGTTGAGGTCAGGGAGCCTCCGAGTCCGAGGCCGGGCCCTGACAACGACCCAACCCAGCGGCGCTTAGACATCGTTTCTGCGCCATGCTCAACCAGGTCACACCTCTGCCTCACCTGGGAACATTCCTGGCAGGCCTTGCCAGGACCACACATGCAGCGGACCTTACGTCTGACACACCGCGAACAAGAGTATTGTTCAATTAAAGATGAGTTCAAGAAAATGGGCCTACTTACCTTGTTAGGTGCCGAGCCCTCACCTGATTCCTCTGCATGCCTCTTCTCTCGTTGAGCTTGCACCAACTCCTTCTGGGCTCTGGCCCATTGCTCCCCCCTCTCCCTCTCAACCTTCCTCCTTTCTCGTTCTTCTGCCTCATGTGCCTTACGCTCCTCCTCCCTCCCCCACCCCCCCCCCCCCCCCCGGGCCTGCAATTGACACAGGCATCGTTCACAAGCTTTGGCCATCACCAGCTCCTCAGAATCTGACATGTGCTCTGCTAGCGCCATGTCCACCCAGAGAGACAAGTCGAGAATGTTGGTAGCATGTGCCAAAGACATTGTTGGAAGTATTGAGAAGCGAGAACGAGAGTGATGAACGAAAATTTTGATTCTAGCCAGCGGAAACAAAATCCCCGGAAGTTGCCGGAAAACTCTCATGCCGTGGAACTTAGGCCTTCAGGGGTTCAGGCCTAAGAGGGGGATACTGTCACGGCCCTGCAAAGTCCCTGCCCTTCTTCCACTTTCTGCACCCCCATTCTTGCACCCATTACTCGCACCCATTAATCGTGCCATTGCCCATCACTTAGCGGTGCCGATAGTGGTTCCTGTCCTACGGCCCCATAGCAGCGCCTCCTTTGTTCTCCCACCACCACTTGAGTTCCTCAGCCATTTGGCTGATACCGTTTTATTCTTATTCATTCGCTTATTGCCATTTTCATAATTCCTGGCAAACCCCATAACTCAAAAATCATGCAATAACTTTCGAGCTCTAACTCCACGAAAACTTCATCTTTTTCCATGATTTCACTTGCATTAGGAAGTGCCGAAGTAGGGAAATCGAATGGTGCTAAGATTTTGGGGGGAAAATAATATATGTATTTTTCACTCAAGCCAGCTTGAGGCACACAGTGTGGGCGTAAAACAAAGTATTACCAACTGTAGTAGTACCTAGACTAGCTAAACTATATGGTGTTAGACTAACGCTACTGATACAATGGCACAGAGCTGAGTTAGGATGCACTCCATGAGTTCCATTGATTCACAACCTCATTTACGAGGATTCACTCAAGTGCTGTTGGCAAGTGGTATTGGGGCAGTACTTGCCAAATATTGATCATCACTGTGAAATATTGCAGTCAAATCAGATCCACCACAGGGCACAGGAAGCTGCTGAGCATGAGTTGAGACCAAGAGGTGGAAAATCGATTACCCTTAACTTAGAACGCATTCGCAAATACTGCACTGTCATCTATGTCCTTGCCCACACTCAAATTCGTAAGATGGGCCTAAAACAAACAAGCTCATCCTATGGAGATCCAAGTAAATGGGGATTCGGCTGCTGACAAGGTTGCCTTTGTCCGGCATGACAATTGAGCGATGTTCATGTGGATTTGGAGCTGGCATTGATGAGTTTTGGCTGAACCTTCTTGAGATCCCAATAACTCGTTGGAATTATGTATTGTGATAACACGCTTCTTGGTAACCAGGACAGTTCCTTTCAACAGGAGGGAATCTTGACTGTTCAGTTGAAGCGTTCACCTTATCACTGGAACCTATGCAATAGATGTTTTTGTTCAACTCCGCAGTGTTGGTATAATGAGAAGTAGTGGGGAAACTGCTCACTTTGACTGGCACAAGCCACAGAAAACTTCCAGGTGCCAATACACGCTGCCTTATAGAACCCCATGACTTCATCTTGCTCAAAGATAGTGCTGATTGCGATGGGCTTCTCGAAAAATCTATGCCACTGTTGTCAAGGTGAGTGAAAAAAAGGCCTCAATGCCAAAGAACAGAAGGCTGAGGGCAAGGTTGCTCAATCTGTGGCTGTGGAAAAGGCTAAGCAACAAGGACTGATGCAGAACGAGATGCTTGGCGCCAAATAGACATATATTCAGCCAACTCCACTACAATACAGCCAAATGTATAGCTGCGACTCAAACCACGTGCTTGTTTGCTTGAACGCATTTCATGGGATCCCACTCTGTCAGGGCCTGGCCTCGGACTCGGAGGCTCCCTGACCTCATCCCCCATCTAACCTGTCCTCACACTATGCAGGGTATGAGATGTATAGTAAAAGGAAAGATAATATATGCACTTGCCTATGCGGGGTATGAGATGAGAAGAAGGGTAAAGGTCTCATCTCCCCACTGTAGGAGAAATAATATTCAAAGAATAAAACAATGATCAGAATAGTCAACGAACAGGTGACAAGTTCAGACGTTTAACAGATCTCATGATCTTTATGAGACTGGACAGACATTAGATCATTATAAATTATCTACACCCATGTAGCATGAGATTTAATCTACTACAATCATGCCTAGAACTTGGCATAGGTGTAATATTCAAAGAATATATCCCTACAACAAGAAAATAGCACATAGACGGCAGAATAAGAAGGAACATTGGGAAAGAAATGTGAATATCTCGGAAACCAGTAGACTTTTGACTGTAATCTTTTTACCATCTGAAAGGACTGTTTCTTAACTTTATCCACGGTTTTGTTTCATTCTAGAAGCTTCAAAACTGACGGAGATATGGCTCAAACGGCGAAACACCTTATAATTCATATATATTTATTTGCTAATTCTTACAAAAAGTAATGTGACTCAAGGGAAATATATTGGCGCCCGGAAGTCTGGCGGACCGAATACCATATGATAGAGTATTTCCCGGCGCGGGCGGACAGTTTTTGATCGCATCAGAAGAGGAGAAAATGCTAAAAAACCAGATCTTGTATATTTTCCCATGATTCATCAAAACTTTTTGATTTTAAGCTCAAATAAATCGGAACAGAGGAATGATTGATGATCTGGATCTCGGATCATAAGCATGAAGTGATTCAGAAGTCCGCGGATCGGTTAATTAATTGGGAAAGCTCTAGAACATTAGTAATGATGCGGCTTCACAAAAAGGGGTCAATTAGAGAACAGTTCCTTTATAGCCGAGTCATTTCTAAAGATAACCGTTTGTAATTAAGGCGGTGTAGAGCATAGCTTCAGCGCTACAAGATCCCGCTAAGATCGGCCCAAAAGACAAAGAAATGAATTACCTATTGCTGAGTCATGTCCTAAGTCCATTATTAAGCTTACACAGCCCAAGCCCCTATATCATTCTAGAACTATCTATAATACAAATGTAGCACATGTAACTAGTGCGAGGCGTGGGAGTAGAGAGGCCTCTGAAAAGCATAAAAGGCCGCCGCTTCTGCCCCCTCTCAAACCACAGGTAGAAATAAAAGTTTAATTCTCCTCACCAGTGGTTGGTTTATTTGCTCCAAAAGATAAAAGCAAATATTAGTTGTTAGCTAATATAAAACTAACACGTCACTCTAAGCGTGAGTTAGGGTCAGTTAGACACAGCTGAACAAAAGTGTCATAGTGAGAATTAGTGAGAATTTGGTGGAGGGACTTCTTAATTGAATAATCTCTCAGCAATATTTGGTTATCACACCACAGGAGAAAAGTGAGCGATCCTGAACCTGCTAGATAACTAGCACACACTCTAAGCAATAGAAAGAGCAGTTTGGTCACTCCTGTATTGAGTAACATTTATTGCGGAATTATTTTATCAGTAGTTTCCCTTCAGTAAATTATCAGGAAAATCATGTCCTACTGAAAAGTGGTAAATCTAGGTGTAATATTGACTAGAAATCATAGTAAAGTCAATATAAAATTTTATCCATAGACGATCTATACGTCAGGTGAGATCGTTGGGGGGTGTTTATTGTTGTTTAGACAGTGAACAATCATATATTTGGCAACCAAAACATGGTCAGTATGCAAATCAGCACAAACTCTAATATCATTATTGGATGTAGGAAACTGGTTACATAAGGTGATCCAGCTCTGCTCCTTCACCGCATGGTGTCACGATCATGCATTCCGGCCCATTAGCCGCCTGTCCCGACGCCGCCCGAGCCCATTCCTGCTATGCGAGCGTGAGCGCGAGCCCCGATCTCAGCCCTATCCTCCCTGAGGACTCCCTGCTCACTCCCCCACTTGCCCCTAGGCTCCCCTGCACCTGGCCGACTCCCCTATAGCCACACCAACCTTCCCACCCTGAGTCCGCCTCCGGCACCGTGCCTAGCGCGACTCCCCTACCTCGCCTACTTGGCCCCTACAGGGCCACCACCATCCCCGCGCCCAACTCTGGCCCAACTCCGAGTCTAGCGCTGATATGATACCATCGCCGCTATCGCGGCCCTACGCTCCTTCTTCTGTTTATCTGTTATTGTTTGTTTGACCCTCGGTCATTGCCGGCCGCTGTGCGGCCAACCCCGCTCTTTCTTCTTGTTTGCTTCCGGACCCTTCGGCCTTCGGCCCGGGTCCGCTCCCATTCATTTCCTCCTCCTATATATATCCTGTATACTACATTATAGTACTTTAGCTCTAATATCGACTTGATCACGACCCTAAGCCCTGACCCCAACAAGGCAGCCCCAGTAAGTTCGAAATGAGGGCCAAGAGACAACTAGGGGGCACAGCACTCCCTCTAGAGTTGCTGAGGCCAAATGCCCTACCCTCGGGCCTTGTCTGAGGCATCGCGGCCATCGCGGCCCTTAGCGGTCCGCATCGGCGACCCTCGGTGCCCACCTCCGGATCAGTATCTAACACATGGTTGCTATATAAAGGAATGGGTCACATGCCCACAACTATACAGCTCCTAGAGTTGTGTAGTGTGACCCGGAGGGAACATCCAGGTGGCAGTGCCCAGTAAGCGTGGGAACGTTCTGGGCGAGTTGCTCACCCAGAACTGTGGCTGTGACCCGTGGGAACATTCTGGGCAAGCTGCTCGCTCAGAAAGTTCCCACACTATCCCATGTGCGTGGATACACAACACAGAAAGGCAACAACAAGGCAACAATGAAGGAATGGAAGGAAGGGATTGGTTGGGGAGTCTGGGGCACCCTAGGGCAGGGTGCTGAACCCTGACACACTCTGTCAACCCATTACTTCCTCCTGGACTGTCGCTTGTGTCATGGCTGTCGAGTGATGAGGATGTTTCTGTTTCCACAGGTGTCAGGAGGCTCACAAATGAGTGCTGTGAAATTATTGCCAGGATGCTCACTTTGCAGCTCCATCCTGATGAGATTTCTGTTCTGGTTGGCGTGAGTGTCCGGTCTGTCTACCGCATCTGGGCTATCTGTGCAGAGAATGGGGGAGCGTACAAGATATACCTTCTAGAGCTGGTCGACCTTCAATGATTTTGGAAGATGACATAAGTGTACATGTCATTTACACACAGCATGGAAATCTTTGTCTAACATATCTCTACCCTAGTACCTCCTTGGGCTCTTGGCATTCCATCAGGATTTCTATTTAGATGAGCTCCAGTCCCACCTTCGTGAGTTTTGGGACCTCAGCATCTCAATACCCACAATATGGTGGGCACTTGAAAAGGCCGGGCTCTCCTGGAAGAAAGTACGTATATGATAGACTGGATTCATGCAATGGTCTGATGTACTCTAATATAGATGACAAAGCCGCAATTGAACGAGATGAACTCAAACGAACAAAATACCTGTGTGAAGTTGGCCAGTATCAGGCAGATCAACTCATATTTGTCGATGAGAGCTCATTTGACAAGCGCACAACCCATCGTAACTATGGCTGGTCACTTCGTGGCGAGTGTGCAACTATGCGGTGTCATTTCATCCGTGGTCGAAGGCATGCTGGCTATTGTTTGACAGCATGCACATGCTAAATGGCTTTACAGGTACTCTGTATTGCCTGCGCTTTCCATCAATGGCGTTATGTGGCTCAATATTGTTGAAGGGTCATTTGATGCCAAGCGCTTCACCAATTTTATTGAGGGCCTCCTCCAGCAAATGAAAAACTTCCCACTCCCCTCCTCCATTATCGTAATGGACAATTGTAGGATTCATGAGGGTGAGGATATTCGAGCAATGATAGAAGCCAGGTATGCCCTGTATACTGTGACTTATCAATATGCTGCCTAAAAGATATTGTTCAGCAGCAAATGCTTGGTTTATCTTTCCCCTTATAGCCCAGATTTCAGCCCAATTGAACCCTCCTTTGGCTGGGTCAAATCCCTTGCACAGCATGATGAGATGTTACGTCAAGATATGTCCATCCAAAACAATGCCAATGCCTCAGTTGCTGTGGCTACCCACCTTCATCAGTACATTTCCTCTATCATGCCTGAGCTTGCCACCTCACGGTTCAAGCACTGTAATTACTTGTAATTTCAGGTATGGAATGTTGGGGTATATACAGTGCATAGCTGCAACAAGGAAAATTTTCGGGATGGGTGTGAATGAGCATGAGATGATCAACAAATGACAGAATGGTCACCAGTGAAGTAGAGATTTTGAATGCACTGGACCTCTTCATGTGTGCACCTCATAATGCGCAAAGCCAATCCAAATGGCAGATTTGGTTCAAAAAGATTACGGAGTACAGCCGGTGTGAAGTACTCCGTCTCAAGTAAATCTGCAACTGTTTGGAAAGCTTGCTGCCGGAATTGGTGGCCATAGACTGAGGTAAGATTGGAATCCACATCCATGCAATCAAGGGTTTCTAGCAGAGTGTTGACTGTCATGTAGCGTAGTTGGACACCTAAAGCTATGATGACACAGAAATGTGAGACTATGGTATAGAAATTGAGGGGATAAGGTTGTACGGACTGAGCGTGGAAGAGATCCACTTATACTCTGTATTGGTGGCACATCAGAGCTCAGCTGGGCAACTGGACTTCTGATCACCATGCTTGATGATGGTTGCCTGGTAACAGATGGTGCATGATGCGTCAGGTGATTTGCCAATGGGACATTCAGCACCTTTGGTGGAGAGTTGAGATCAGCTGCCCCTAGTTCCTACAAAATGATGAGAATGATATAAGGAATGTGCAAGGTCTGAAAGTTACCATTGACATCACCCACAGCCTCAGTTGCTCAATAGTGAGAAAGTAATGGGTTCCATCCCTCAGAATGAGGCAAAGCTTATTCCTGTGCTCGTTACACTTCCCATACTTGTTCTGGAGCTGGTCAAAACACTGGTGCATAAGAGTTGGGGCTTCTGAGTCCTCAACATCAGCTTTCAATCGGTGGCCTAATGGTGACTTTGCCGATTTTTTGTTGGTGCGAGCAATAGACTACATTTAGGGTATGTAAGTATATATATTGCGGTATTATTACTAGACTACTCACCTTTTTTTCCGATGCTGGGCGCATGTCCTGAATGGAAATAGCCAATGGTTTGGGAGTGGCTCCTGGCTGGCTGCTTTTCTTTCCTTTTTTCTTCAAAAGCTCCACTTGCTTCCATAGTTCATATGCAACTGTTGCTTGCATGAGCTGGTATTCCATCTCACTCACAACACTGTGGAACTTTGCCGCTTTGGTCTCGGTGCTAAGCTTATAGCCAAGTCTCAACTCAGATTCTTCACACTCCATTGCCATTGCAATGTGGTATTGGAACAGGTCCCAGGTCCCAGCGATGTTTATTGGGATGGGTTTTGTCATGTTGCCAAGATCGACGTCGAAGTTGATAACCCGGTCTGTCACTGTTCAGCTTTTTGGAAAGGAGTCTGATGCATGTACTTACCTTCAATTATGTCCTCCTGAATAGTTCCACTGATGTCATCAGGAACTTGCAATGAGTCATCATCCGAGTTGGACATGCTGGGTGCTAAATCAAGTTCGCTCAGTGTATCATCGTCATTTTCAATCATCTTGAATGTGACACGTTGAGCTGGCTCTGGAGACTCTGGCCTCCAGTGGGGACAGGGAACTTCAGTGGGCAGTTCCATTTGTGTTTCGGGTACAACAGGCAGAGCTGCCGGAATCTCATTCATGTGCTTCCGTTTAGTGCCAACCTTTGGCTTTGCTGTCAGAGCCTTTGCCTTTGCTGTCAGAGCCTTTGCCTTTGCTGTCAAGCCCTTTGTCTGAAGATCAAGCACTGGTATGCTGGAAGTGTTGTTGACTTCTGCAATATCAGAATTGATGTGTTGCAGCTCAAGATCGATTGGCTGTGGCGCCGCCTCACTCTCATTTCCAAGTGCACATGTCCCAGAGGTTGCCAGCAGGACATCTAATGGCTGACTATTTTGTGCTGTTTGACGTGTAACTCGGCATGAAATCACTTTTGGAACTGGTGGGATGGAAGTCACAGAAGTCGCAACATCATAAGCAGGTGGGTCTGCCGGTTTGACTTGCTTTTTTCTTGCCATGGTTCAGCAGAGACAATTCCTTGCAGATGTGAGCCTTTCAAACTCGGAGATGGGACTGGCTGAAAAGAAACTGTATAGTTTCCTCACGCTTCCACACAAATCACAAACAATGGCAGTGCAATGATTGGGCCATCTGTCATATCCATACAATCCCGACCTCCACTCCGGGCTCCTGGAACTCTGAACCTGACTTCTGGAGTCCTACTTCCCTTCCGTCACCTCCTCCTTGCCGACTCCCAAGAGGTTATCCCACCTCTGGCTCTGACACCACCTTCGGTCTGACTCCGGAACATTCCGGGTCTGACCCCAACCTTGACACCTTCCAGACGAGTATGCAAAACCTATGCTCCCGACTCTGGACCTCCGCTCCGGAATCCCGTTCACATCTCCATCTCCGGAACCTCTGGTCTTAGCTCCGACCTCGGACTTTGACCCCACCTCCGCTTATACCCATTGTGTTGGTTAGCTCATTCCATTTAATTACATTTGCCAATATTCCGGAGTTTAACTTCTGAGTTCGGACTTTCCGGACTTACCTCGGACCTTGCAACTATTGCATTGTCCTATTCAATTCCGCTATTCTCCCTCATTCCTATTTGGGCTGCTGCTTCCTTTCTATTCAGTCAGCTAGCCATTCCCCACTCCCATCCTCCTTCCTTCCTCCTTGGGCCTTGGCCCTTCATTCCTCCTTTGAGAAACACCATTGAGTCAAACCCTTGACCCTCGGTGTTGTTCCTCTTTCCATCTCCCTTTATCTCCTTTCGTCCTACCCTCGCTCCTTTTGATTCCGGACCCCTCCTTATATACAATGTACATAGTAACTTGTAACCTCAGTCCGAAATCGACCTGAATCCCCCCCAAGAGACTTTCCCTCTGCTAGATCCGAAATTAGGGACCCCTAGGACAACCAGCAATGGCACAGCGCTCCGCCTGAGTTGCTGAGGCCGAGGTCCTTCCACGCTAAGTCTCTGATTCCACTCCGGAGTCGTCCGAATCCGCTAGTTCTAACACCATCGCAAAATGCCAAGCTGCACACAATCCCCTGATTCCAAAAGTTTGTTCATTCCAGCATCATTCTACACTGTTTGTATGATTTATGGATGATCACAATGATACAGGCACTTCTACTATTGTGTTGCAAGTCATATATGCTAAAAATTGATGACACAATGAACCTTCGAATTATGCATCAAATTTGGTATTGCTAGCATTCCCTACTTCGGCGCTTCCTAACGCAAGTGAAATCATGGAAAAAGACAAAGTTTTCGTGGAGTTAGAGCTCGAAAGTTATTGCATGATTTTTGAATTACAGGGTTTGCCAGGAATTATGAAAACAGCAATAACTAACTAGCGGTTGATATGGTCACCACTGATCCGCTCCTTATTGACATTTGGTTTATTCCTTTATTGACAATTGGTTATTCTTGACATTTGATTTATTTGTATATTGACATTCTGATCTGCACACCTAGATTGTTGGCCTATTCATTCTGCCTCCCAACTTCGCCATCCTCTGTTCCATTCATTTCTTCTGTTCCATTTCCCTGGTCCTCATTGCTCTTTTAGTTCTGTTGTACTTACCATCCCACTCCCACCCCGCACCGGACCAACTGGTCCCTTCTCTGTTCTCCTTTTGTATTTATACTTGTAGTTTACTGTCAATGTACCTTAGTTCAAATATCGACTAGAATTCCCCCCCAAGTACTCTCATCTTAAGTTCGCCTCTCAACTTCATCCCTGCTTAAGTCAACGTCGCCACAAGGTCTTTCCCACTAACATGAAATACAGGACAGCCCAGAACACATGGCACAACGCTCTAGCCAAGTCGTTGAAGCTGAAGTCCCAACCCCCACGACGCCTTGCAACAGAGTAGCTCATTAGCTAAGTGACCACTCATGCTGCTGTACTCCGCTCCGCTTCCTGCAATCACCTCAAATACAGTTTCTGACACCTCCGCTCTGGGCTCCCAGAACTCCGAAACTGACTCCAGAGCCCTACTTCCCTTCCGTCACCTTCTCCCTGCCGACTTCCAAGAGGTTATCCCACCTCTGGCTCCGACACCACCTTTGGTCTGACTCCGGAACATTCCAGGTCCAACCCCAACCTCAACACCTTCCAGATGAGTACACAACACCTATGCTCCCGACTCTGGACCTCTGCTCCGGAATCCCATTTGCATCTCTGTCTCTGGAACCTCCAGTCTTAGCTCTGACCTCGGACTTTGACCCCACCTCCACTTATACCCATTTGGTTGGCTCATCCCATTTAATTGCCTTTGCCAATATTCCGGAGTTTAACTTTTGAGTTTGGACTTTCTGGACTTACATCAGACCTTGCAACTATTGCATTGCTCCATTCAATTCCGCTATTCTCCCTCATTCCTATTTGGGCTGCTGCTTCCTTTCTATTCAGTCAGTCAGCCATTCCCCACTCCCATCCTCCTTCCTTCCTCCTTGGGCCTTGGCCCTTCACTCCTCCTTTGGGAAACACCATTGAGTCAAACCCTCGACCCTCAGTGTTGTTCCTCTTTCCAGCTCCCTTTGTCTCCTTTTGGAGTACCCTTGCTCCTTTTGATTCCGTACCCCTCCTTATATATGTACAATGTACCTAGTAACTTGTAACCTCAGTCTGAAATCGACTTGATTCCCCCCTAAGAGACTTTCCCTCTGCTAGATCCGAAATTAGGGACCCCCAGGACAACCAGCAATGGCACAGTGCTCTGCCTGAGTCGCTGAGGCCAAGGTCCTTCCACACTAAGTCTCTGATTCCACTCCGGAGTCGTCTGAATCTGCACAATCTAACATAGAGCACAATAGATGTTGTGGGGAGGGTTTGGATTCAAGGACTTAATATTGTAACTGGGGGGAACTATTTACTAGAGTTGTACATGCATACATGTAGCAGAGGTAATAGGATCTGAAGGTAAACAATGGTCACCAAGGGGAAGAAGAAGTAATCAGAAAGACTCCACAGGACAAATAAATATAGAATAGGCAAAAAGCCCGAGTTACGTCTGAAGTTTGTGGAGTGGGAGAATTAGGAAACAACTGAATGGTAAGGCCTGGGCCCATCTGTGAATGAGCAGGGGAACTACAGAGGAAGACATCTGGAAGGGACCAGAGCCCGGAAGTTGTAGTCCAGAATATTGGGGTTGTAGAAAATATTAAATGATATAAAACAATAAGGAATATTGTGACTGGAGGTAAGGTAGGAGTGGGGAGGTACTGGAGGTACATGACCAGAGGTGCCAGAGGTGCAGAGGCCAGAAGTAAGAAGGAAGGTGGATGGACCAGTTGAGGGTTACCAACAACAAGTAGGTGACTGAGGTCCATCTCCTTCAAACAGGGGTCCAAGGAGGTGGAGGTATGGTAGGGGAGGTCCGGAGGTGATGTGGACATAGATGTAGTCCTAGGATCCATAGCATTGACCAGAGGCATCAGAGAGAGATTGGGAGGGCTGGTGGAGGTTATAAGAGTCATCTAGGAATAGGGTGGAGGGAGGTGGAAGATCCAGGATATGACAGAGTACATGAACTAGATTCATGTGTGGACATCAGGTTGAGGGGAAGTGTTGATGTGGCAACCCAATGTAACGTGGTGACAACAGTGTGCTACAAGGCACCCTATTGCTGACATGGTGTACCAAGTCATACAGAGTGCAACTGTTACCCGCACTGGTGGCAGGATGCTTGTTCTTTTTCTGCTTTAACTTCATGTTGTCTGCCCCTGTACCACCTATTGTTCTGGCTGGCCATGCAAATAGGTATATAAGTGGTAGTGACTCGACCTGGGTACAATATCTAACTAATCGATATTGTACCCAAGCTAATAACAACATTGTCCCAAATGGTCACATGGTCCAAAATCCGAATGTCTGATTCAGTAGACGATGTTTTTCCCATGGTCTCATGGTCCGATCAAAATTGGAATTAAATCACCAGCATACACTTCAAGGCACCTTGAACAACCACTATGTGGGCCTTTATAGGGGGGACCTCAGGACATTTGCATGGGGCCTAAAAGGCCTTTTTCACTATAAACATCCTAGGACATCCTGGCCATTTGTTGCAGATGTCCTAATTCAGTTTGATTCAATGGTTGCAAATTGTCCTGGAATGCCATACTGTCACGGCCCCGCAAAGTCCCCACCCCTCTACCACTTTCTGCACCCCCACCCTCACGCCGTTACTCGCGCCCGTTAATCTTGCCATTGCCCATCACTTAGCGGCGCCGATAGTGGTTCCCGTTCTACGGCCCCGTAGCAACGCCTTCTTCGTTCTCCCGCCACCACTTGGGTTCCTCAGCCATTCGGCCGATACCATTTTACTCTACTCATTCGCTTAACTAACTAGCGGTTGTTATGGTCGCCGTGATCCGCTCCTTATTGACATTCCTTTATTGACAATTGATTATTCCTTTATTAATATTTGATTTATACGTATATTGACATTCTGATCCGCGCGCCTATATTGTCGGCCTATCCATTCTGCCTCCCAACTTCGCCGTCCTCTGTTCCATTCTTTTCTTCTGTTCCATTACCCTGGTCCGCATCGCTCTTTTAGTTCTTATCATCTCGCTCCCGTCCCGCGCCGGACCAACCGGTCCCTTCTCTGTTCTCCTTTCTTATTTATACTTGTAGTTTACTGTCGATGTACCTCAGTTCGAATATTGACTAGAATTCCCCCCCTAAGTACTTTCATCTTAAGTTCGCCCCTCAACTTCATCCCGCTTAAGTCAACGTCGCCGCAAGGTCTTTCCCACTAACGTGAAATACGGGACAGCCTAGAATGCGTGGTGCAACGCTCTGGCAAAGTCGTTGAAGCCGAAGTCCCAACCCCCTCAACGCCTTGCAACGGAGTAGCTCATTAGCTAAGTGACCACTTACGCTGCCGTACTCCGCCCCGCTTCCCGCGATCCCCTCGAACATAGTTTCTGACACATACTCATCCATCCCATGGTCTGTGCACATGCTGGCCACTGATGTCAAGACTGTTTCCCATGGTCTGAACACACTTTACATAGTTGAATGGCCCCTTTGAATAGCTTCCAGAATATATATTTTGAGACTGAATTGACCAATAAATTAAAATACTTTTTTGGATGCAAGTCTTTTGATGGTGGCTGTCCAAACTTAATGTCTGTGCACAATGCTGGTCACTGTCTGAAGGGGTGTCAGCACTGTTTCCCATGGTCTCAATGCACAGTATGCAGATGGATAGCCCCTTTGAATAGCTTCCAGAATATATATTTTACAACTGAATTGATGAATAAATCATCAAGAAAAATGCAAAATACTTTTTTGGATGGGTTAGTATGGCTGTCCACCTCATGTCTGTGCACAGTGCTGGCCACTGTCCAGAGGGGTGTCCAGACTGTTTCCCACGGTGTCAACACACTTTGCATAGTTGGATAGCCCCTTCAAATAGCATCCAGAATATATGATTTGAGACTAAATTGACAAGCAAGTTATTGAGAAAAATGCAAAATACTTTCTTGGATGTGAGTCTTTGGGATCACTAAATTTCAGTGACAGTGTCAGAGATCTAGGATGCTTGTCAGAGACTGGGATATTGTCGGAGTCGGACAAACTGTCAGAAGGTGGATTGGGTTCTGTCTGAGTTGGGGTCGGAGATTGTGGCAGAGGTCTGTTGGAGCGTGCCCACGGATATGCAGGCAGAAATATGCGGCGCATCCGGAAGCGCTGTTCAAGGTTAGCAGAGTGGGATTGCGGCCTCAGCAACTCAGGTGGAGCGCTGTGCCCTGAGCTTGACGTTTGGGGGAGATCCCGTATTTATGGATTGACACTCACAGCGGACTTCAAACAAGACTTGCAGGCAGAGCGGACCTGTAGGAGGAGCGCGGACTCCGCAAGCACGGACTCAGAGGGGGGGAAGCCCCCTTTGCAGAAGGAGAGACTCAGACCAGACAGGGGGGGTACTCTGGTTGATTTCAGACTGGGGTCCCCGAAAGTATTTACAAGGTATATAAATAGGCAAGAGGGAATATAGAAAGGCCAGTCAGTCCGGCACGGAGATAAGTGGGGATTGTCAAACTAAATAAGGACAAGAGCCCGGGAACTGGAAATGAGGAACAGATCAATAAACAATAAGTGGCAAGGGTTATTGATGAATAACTGAATGAGATCAATAACCTAGTGCCAATAAAGAGGGGATCAAATGCCGATATTGGCAGGGAAGCAAACAATAAATGGCACTTGGCAAGGAATGAATGATAAGCTGCCAAGTGACAAATGGCCAGAGGAACCGCAGAGGTCAGTGCGCAGCACTGATACAAGTCCGCAAATCAGGATGCGGGGTCGGTCAGGAATCAGCATGATGCTGATGAGTCCGCAACAGAGGGTGGTCTGTCAGTGCTGTCACAAAAGGACAGCATGATGGCCAGCAAGATACGGAGGGGAGTGTTGACCTGACCAGAGGTGTCAAGGACAACCAGAAATGGACAGAGGTTGCGGAAGGTGCAGAAGCGGTGCATGGTCGATAGAACAGACATCAGGTTGGGGCTGGTAAGGATGGGTTTGGGTCGGCGGAATCGCCTGTCGGCATTGGTTCGCTGCTGATGGAGCCCCAGGATTTGTCGGTCGTGACAGACAGTCATCGAAGTCATCAAAATTTCTGGGTCACTGATATCCCAAAAACTCATGTCCAAAAAAGTATTTTGCATTTTTCTCGATAACTTGCTTGTCAATTTAGTCTCAAATCATATATTCTGGAAGCTATTTGAAGGGGCTATCCAATTACGCAAAGTGTGTTGACACCGTGGGAAACAGTCTGGACACCCCTCTGGACAGTGGCCAGCATTGTGCACAGACATGAGGTGGACAGCCACACTAACCCACTCGCATCCAAAAAAGTATTTTGCATTTTTCTCAATGATTTTATTCATCAATTCAGTCTTAAAATATATATTCTGGAAGCTATTCAAAGGGACTATCCATCTGCATAAAGTGCATTGAGACCGTGGGAAACAGTGCTGACACCCCTTCAGACAGTGGCCAGCATTGTGCACAGACAGTTGAGCCCGAGGATTGTCATGGGAAACCAGATTCAATTGCGGCATTATGTTTTGAATGTCTACCTGAATAATACAAATTTGATTGAATTATAGAATCATCCCAGGACATCCACTAGTAAATACCCCCTATTAGGCCCATTTGAAGGCCAAACAGCCCCCCCTCTATAGGCCATCATTAGATGGCTGACTAGGCTGCAGATAGCAAGCAGAGTGTTAATATCTTTAATTTGGCATCGGATGGTGAATGGGATCTCTATTGGTTCCAGGCAAAGGACAATTTGGCAGCTGAGATGGAGATTGAAGATTTAGTTACAAGGATATGTAACCAAGAATTAGATTCTAGTATAGCTGGCATTGCAGGGTAAGATGCAGTGTAGTCCTATTGGTAAATCTGATAATGCCGGCTTACATCCATACTTTGGACCTCTGAGACAATTGACCCAAGAGATTGCAAACTAGAGTGCTTGCATTGCTTCGCAAAAACCTGCCCAGCATGTACACATTATTACAGAATCAAGAAAGGAATGTGTGTTACAAAATGTAATTAAGGCTTCGAGACAGGTGAAACTGAAGCTGATTTGGATCATTTTATAGCCCAACGACAACGGATGGGGGAAATATTGCATCGGCAGCATGCAATAATGAACAAACGAGTGGAGGATCTCAGGAGAAGGGGTGTGGGCAGCAACAGGCAAGGATATGCACAGGTTTGTGATGTGGTGGTGGGGGATTATGGGCAGGAGAAATGAATCGGTAGCCCCAAACAATTCAGGGATGGGAAGAATCAAGCTTGATGGAGCAGGTATGCGGAGGAGTAATGAGACGTACCATTGAGTATTCAGGAAGCGCAGAAGGAACTGTGGAACCCATAGATGTGTCCAGTTTCTACGAGGGACAGCTGCGAGCAGCATATAGCTGAAAAGAAGAGCCATGAATGATTTTGACAGGAGAAGGTGGCACTGGGAAATCACGAGTGATACATCCAGTGATGGTGTTATGGAAATGGGATTTTCCCATTTTTAGCCTCTTATGGGCTCTATGCAGTACAATATCACGTGACATGTAAATAATAACACTATAACCACCCAAAACACCCGATGTCCATGTTATTGTAAACCCCACTGTTAAAACATCTGTTACATTAATTGTAACATCTTCTCAATGTCATGGCCCCCTCCTGCACCCGAATGCTATAGAAATGGGCCAATTAGGCCCCATTTTTATAACAGATGGAGTATTCCAAACGCATAATGCTGTGGATATGTAAGATTGCAGTGGGAGCTTACACAGGGATAGCAGCGAGTTTTTTGGTGGTAAGATGCTGCATGTCCTTTTTGAATTGAATGTGCAGGATGCCAAGTGGGCAGAAGACTGAAGAGCTTCCACGAGTGTGGTAGCCAATGGAATATCTGATTATCAATGAGTTTTCGATGGTATCATGTCAGGGACACGTTGTAAGGGGGCAAGGGATCTACCACCCTAACGAGAAAGAGAGGGGACCAAGTGTTGGGAATGCTCAGGGGAGGTTCGGATGATGAGGAGGGGGGAGGAGAAATGGTCCGGGTGCGATGTGATAAAAAAATGATAAAACTCGTAAATCTCACTGATAATCAAACTAATGGGAACTCTGTCCCTGCACTGTGTCATAAGCCTCTTTGGCTTCGTATTTGCCGCTCTGGGCACTGGTAACGTCTGCTAGAACTTCATGTTCTTGTTGGGGAGCACCTCTCTCTGTTGGGGGAGTCCTTTTTTGTAAATACAGGGAAGAGGCAGTTATAAATATGAAAGAAATACGTGTAAATCCGAATGATCCGACGGGTTTAGGACGGCAACAGATCCACAAGGAACAAATAAGAAAAAAGCAATATCAAAGAAATATTGATGTTGTTAAGGAAATAAAGAACCATGGCGATCGGAACAACCGCTGAACCAAATGCGTCACTCGTAACATCGTTCGACTCATGTTGACAAGGGCTTTCCAACGATACCAAATCCGTCCGGATCGGTGGAGAATTGATGGAGATATGGAGGAAGCGGCGGAATATGCGGGTGACAGTTACCCAATTTGGAAACTGATGGTTGTCCGTGGTCAGGAATGGCTTGAAAAAATCGGAAAAAATATAGGAAACGTGGAAGGGATATATGGAACAATGGTAGATGTGTTTTGGGTGCTTGACATCGGTGGTAGAATCGCGATAATCGGCTCGTTTGCGTGGTACCGGCTGTGCCCGCCTACAGCGTCCAGGGTAGAGAGGGCCCCAGGGTAATGCCCAGCACTGAGGCCATCGTGGGGTGTGGAGCAGGTGTGCGTACTGGCGGGCCCGATCCAGGACAATGGTCCCTGGCCACTCAGACTGAAGTGGAGAATGTGTTATTATTATTAAAGGGGAAAACTATACTACTTACTGTCAGGGCACACCTGCCTGACCCGGCCCCACCTAACCTGGTGCCCCACCATCCGCTCCTCCCAACCTCCCCCCTCTTCCCCTTTCACTCTTCCCTTTCTTCCTCCCCTTCTTTTCTCTTCTCTTTCCTCTTTATTCCTTTCTTATCACACGGACGACTCCCTTTGTATCAATGTACCATTGACCCGGCTGCAGTGTAACGCGCCCGGACCCGGACACACCGGATGACCCCCTGCATACTGGACGCTCCTAGGACCTCCTACAGAGGTACCCAGATGGAGGTGGCTGTGTGCTTAGATGACGTGGCGCTTCCCATGTGGCCTTCAACCACATGTATATAAACACAGCCTAAGTGGGAACTGAGAAGCAACCTTCTTCTCACATTTCCCACTTTAGGCAAGTAGCTTACACTTCCCTTGATAATAACAATAACACATTTCCCACTTTAGCCTGAGTGGTCAGGGACCCTTGTCTGCTTCAGGCCCGTTGTTACGCATGCCCGCATCATACCTACCGGACCCTCAACCCCGGGTGATATACCCGGGCGCTCTCGACCCCGGGTCGGTCCCTGACACTTACCTGAAGTGGAGAATGTGAGAAGAAGGTTACTTCTTCGGTTCCCACTTCAGGTACATTTATGTACATGCGGCTTGAGTCACATGACAAGTGCCACGTCATCCTTGGAGACAGCCACAGGCATCCGGGTGTCCCCATGGGGGATCCCGAGAGCGTCCACTGCATGCGTGCATGCTAGGCACAGTGGGAAGCCATCTGGGGTGTGTGGGCCGGATGGGTTGATAGTACATCGATACAAAGGAAGATGGTCCATGTAGATAGAAGGAAATAAACAGGGAGAGGAAGATGAGTGTCAGGGCACACACCCTGACTAGCCCGGACCCAGACCCACACGTGCGCTCTGCCCCGCATGCTCCGCGCGCCGCATGCTCCGGGCCCGGTTCCCACTCTTCATGTGACTTCCAGGTATCCCCGGAAGTTTTCACCATATTGGGCCACTGTGGGAAAGTGAGAAGTTAACCTTCTTCTCACTTTCTTACCCACAGTAGTAGTGCTATGCCCTGAGATGGGCTGCTGTTACAGGTTAGCCTGTGGGCCATAGAGAGGGGTCATGGGGACCTGGGGTCCGTCCCCTGACAATGAGAAGAATGAAATAAAGAAAGGAGAAGGAAGAGGGAAAAGAAAGGGGAAGAGAGGGAGGAAGGAGGAGGGAGAGGGATGGACAGTGGGGAGCGGGTGTGGTGTGGCCAGGTGGGTCCGGGTGGACCTGGATCAGGCAGGTGTGCCCTGACATCACCCCCTCCTTAAGCCGCTTCGCCTCGAAGCAGCCAGGGGGTTTGTTCTCTCCCTTCCTGGGGCATGGGGGTGTGTTTGGTGGAACTCCTCGATCTGGTCAGGGGCATGGATTAGTTGGTCTCAGGGGAGCCATTCATTCTCTGAGTTTGGCCAACCTGCGAACTTTACTAAATACCAGAGCTTCCAGCGTAACCACTTGGAGTCCAGTATTTTTTCCACTTCATATTCCCCCTCTCCATCTACAAGTTCTGGGCCTGGGCAGGGGTCGGGGGGTCGTTCTGCGATCTCATCTGGGCGGTAGGGTCTTACGTTCATCACGGATACGACTGGGTGAATTCCCTTTTGCCGTGTGGTGAGCTGGAGCTTGACAGCAGCCAGGGAGATGACCTTGACGACTTTGAAGGGGCCTAGCCACTTATGGTCTAGCTTCTTGGTCAGGCGGTCAGTTGTATAGTTTTGGGCGCTGAGCCAGACTCGGTCACCCTCCTGGTACTTGGGGGCTGTCTCTCGACCCCGGTCGTAGTAGCAGGCCATCTCGTCCGCTGCGTGCTCCAGGGCTGCCTTCACCTCTTCCTGCATCTTCATCATCCTGGATGAGAAGGCGTTGGCGGCTTCTACCTCGGACGTACGTGTGGGCTCCGTCCCCATCCTGGGATGCTGCCCGGTGTCAAGCTCAAAGGGGGTTCGATGGGTGGACGAGTGGACATGGTTGTTGTAGGCAAATTCTGCCAGTGGGAGCCAGTCCGCCCAGTCGTCCTGGCGGTGGTTGATGAACACCCGAAGATAGGCTTCGATTTCCTGGTTAACCCACTCTGTCTGTCCATCAGTCTGGGGGTGATAGGGCATTGAGGGGGTTAGCTTGACTCCCAGGAGATCTGCAAGTTCTTTTGAGAAGCGCGAGATGAAGGCGCTCCCTCTGTCGCTAAGGATCTCTTCCAGGAGCCTGTGGTGTTTCCAGATGTGCTCTAGGAAGAGCCGGGCAATACCAGCCGAGTCCATGGATGTCACGGTGGGGATCGTGTGGATGTGTTTGGACAGACAGTCCACTACAACTAGGATGGCATTATAACCTTTCGACTCTGGGAGCTCTCCCACCATGTCTACCGAGATTACCTGCCAGCGGTGGGTGGGGACTTTATTTGGGGTGAGCTTCCCGACCTTCCGTGCAGGGAAGGATTTGACACGGTTACAGGTGTCGCATCCACATACATATCGCCCAACATATTCTGCCATCCGAGGCCACCAGTAGTCGCGGGAGACGAGCTCCAGGGTTTTCCATCACCCTGGATGTCCCATCGCCTGCACGTTGTGGTGTAGCCATACCAGATTGTGGCGGAGTTGTGGGTCTTTTGGAACGTACACCCTGCTTCGGTAGAGGACCAACTCTCCCTGCCTCTCCCACTCGTCCGACCTTAACGTCCCTTCTCCCAGTTCCCTCATGGCTTTCACCACCCGCTCCTCATGATCCTTCGCTCCTCATACCCTCTCTAGGATATCCACCTCCTCACCTTCCACTGAGACTTCTTCTGTCGCACAGGCCTTGAACCAGGCCGGTTGGAGGAGGGTCAGCCCCTCGTTGTCGTCCTTTCCCTTCGGGTGGTCAGTGCAATGGGAGAGTGCATCTGGCTTCCCCATGAGCTTCCCTGGGCGGTGGACGAGGGTGAAATGGAAGCGGGAGAGGAGAAGGGACCATCTGGCCTGATGTCGATTTAACCTCTGGGCCGTCCGGAAGTAGCCCAGGTTACGGTGGTCGGTGTAGATCTCGACTTTCTCCTCAGCACCTTCCACGAAGTGTCGCCATTCCTTGAGGGCTTGGATGATTGCAAGCATCTCCTTATCATACACTTCGTAGTTGCGCTCTACGTCCATGAAACTTTTGGACATGAATGCTACCGAGTGGAACGCTCCATCCGGTTGGAGTTGGGAGAGGACCGCACCGGTTGCAAAGTTGGATGCATCGCACTTGAGCCTGAAGCGGCCATGGTCAGTAGGGAAAGAGAGGACGGGGGCTGTGGTGACGGCTTCCTTGAGGGCACGGAAGGCATCATCTTCATCTGGGCCCCAGTTCCAGGTTTGGGTCTTCCGGGTCAGCCTGTGAAGGGGGCAGGCCTTCTCAGAGAAGTCTCTGATGAACCGGTGATAGAAGTTTACAAATCCTAGGAAGGATTGTACCTCTTTCACCTTGGTTGGGGGGGCCAGTCAAGGACACCCTGGATCTTCACCGGGTCCATCGCGACGTTACCCTCCGAGATAACGAGGCCCAGGTATTCGATCCGGGTTTGCTCAAACTTGCACTTCTCTGGCTTAAGGAAGAGCCTCCTTCTCCTCAGCGTCTCTAGGACTTCTCGGACGACCCTTCGATGTTCCTCCAGGGTGGCCGTGAAGATCAGGATGTCGTCCATGTAACAGATGACAACCTCCCTGTCAATGAAATCCCTCAGGATGTCATTCATCATGGTCTGGAAGGTTGCTGGGGAGTTACACAGGCCGAAGAACATCACCATGGGCTCGAACAGCCCCCAGTTGGTCACGAATGCCGCCTTCCACTCGTCTCCATCCTTGATCCGGACGTTGTTAAACCCCCAGCATAGGTCTAAGGCTGAGAAGTATTTGGCATTGCGGAGGTGGGCAAGGATGTCCGAGATGAGGGGGAGTGGGTACGAGTTCTTCACCGTGATCTCATTCAGCTTCCTGTAGTCCTGGGACCTGTCCTTCTTGATGAAGAAGACTGGTGCTCCCATAGGGGATTTGGACAGCCATATGCACCTGTTCTGTAGGTTCTCGCATAGGAACTCGTCCAACTCTTTCTGTTCCGGGTGCGAGAGTGGAAAGGTCTTCCCCCTGGGCAGTTGGGCATCCGGTACCAGGTCTATAGCATGGTCCCAGGGCTTCCGGGGGGGCAGTTGGTCAAAGGCTTCTTTGGAGAACATGTCCCGGAAGTCCTGGTAGTGCTCTGGTACTAGCATCTCAAACGATGCGGGCTCAGCCTCCGGGTCGTGGGCCTCCTGGGCCATCCGCTGTGAGGGGGTCATGGTGGCTCTCAGGTCATGGCCCCAGCTTGGGGGAATGATAGCAGCATAGATCCCATCCCTGGGCTCCAGTACAGGGTCCTGATCATCTCGTATTCATGGTTGTCTGCAGGAGGATGGGCAGCGGGACATGATGACTTTCTGTCGTACCCAGTCCACTTCTGGGTTGTGGTGCAGCAACCATGAGTGTCCTATGATGAGGGACTGTTGCCCGAGATTTGCAACCGTGAAGCGTGCCCGCTCTGTGTGGGAGGGCTTCTAGCTCCTCTGTTATAGCTCCATTTTCGTTCGGGGTTCCATCAACATTACGGACAGGAATGGGCTGGGGGAGGGGGGTTGTCTCTAGGTTGTGCTTTCGGATGAACCCGGGGCTTACAAAGTTCCCAGTGGCTCCTGAGTCCAGGAGGGCTGATACAGATACTGACGCGAGGGAGGTTAGGGCAGTCAGTTTCACTGTGAGGTTAAGGGATCTGGGGGACTGCTTGGAAAGGACATAAATGGCTGGGGGGGAGACTGCTACCTTGGGCGTTACTGCCCTTGGGGTCTTCCTGTTCTCACGGGTGGAGGATGTGTTTCTCCTCTTTTTCTTTGTGATGACTCAGTGAAACTTTGGCATTGGCGTTGGCTTACACGCGCTGCAGTATTTACACAAGCTATCTTCTATGGGCGGCCAGGATTCATCCCTTACCGGTTGCCTGCCTGAAAATCCCTCTGAGGTTCTACCTCTGGTTCCCCCTCCACCATCTCTGTCCCTTCGGTCAACTGTCTCTTCAGCCCTTCCATCAGTGTTCTCAGGTCTTCCGGGTGGAGACATTGTAAGCGGGCTTGGGATCTAACCCACTAGGAAAACAGGAAAGGATGGGGACTGGATTGGTATCCAACAGGTCAGGGAAAAGGGGTAATGGTGATATGGTATGGTCCGGTGTGGTACGGTGTGTGGTGTACTCCAGTCAATCTCTCACCCCACCTCTCTGGGTGACACTAAGGCGAGGACTGATATAGAGGTCTTCTTACTGATGTTCTTCATCGTAATACTCCCTACTAGCTTGGGAGGGGCAAACTCGGTGGTTTCTAATCCAAGGGGAAAAGTAGATACATCCTCATGTACAGGTATATATGAGAAATGATCAAATAAAAATGATAAAAAATATCCGATGTGCCCCATGTGCTTAGGTGGATCATATGGGCAACAAACAATATCGGAAAAAAGAAGGGAAAACAATAAAGCAATAAATGATTTCCAGCCAAAAAATACCCAACTCTATCCATCGCCAATGAACTCCCGCTAATCACGGATCCTAATACTCCTAAATGGCGCGTTTCCAACGGTACCAATATCGTCCAAATCGGTGCAGTGGTTGCTGAGATAAGTGAAATCCAGTCTGAGTGTGGCCACGCTGCTGGGTGGGCATGGGAATTTGGTCTGTGAGGACTGGGAATGTGTCTGGAAAAATAGGAAAAAAATCACGGAAGAGTAGGAATGGTATATGAGGACGTGTGTGATGTGTTTCATGAAGTGGGGATGTGCAGGGATGGGGAAATCGCGATATTCGGTTCGTTTATGCAGTACCGGCTGTGCCCGCCTACAACGTCGTACTCAGCTGACCCTGGGGTGTGGGCATTCTCGTGCAAGATGACCTGGGGTGTTACAATTGTAGCACCGCCTCTGGTCAGTCCTCGACCTGTCAAGATCCATCAGCTGGGGGCCCGTCCCTGGTGTAGGACGGGCTGCTGGGGTGGGGGGCAGAGGTGCGGGAGCAGGTCGTGGGGGGGTCTGTGTGGGTCGCACCTGGGAAGGGGTCATGGTCAGCAGAGGTTGAGCTGGCAGAAATGGGGGTCTGGGTGGGGGTGCACATGGTTGAGTGGCTTGGAAACGTCACCACTGGTTGTCCAGAAGCGTGGCTTCACGCTTCCACTCAGTCCAAGTGGTGGGCATGGGGCAGAGGCGGTATATACTCTCCCTGAGCTGGGAGTTAATCGCTTGCTTGAACCGGTCGACCAGTCCGACATCGCCTAGCCTCGAGGCGGGTCCCAATATCTCAAACTCCTGGATGACCTTATCCATGGAGTCAGTCCCTTGGCGGATGACTGCCAACTTCTGCCAAGCTGTGGCCTCCCGGTTTGGGTCCTGAAACATGGTGTCGAGTTCCATGTTGAACTCATCCATGGTTATGGTGGGGGAGCCGGCTGTCACCAGGGTGATCGTCTGTTGTGTCGCCCACGCTCCTGCAGGTCCTCCCTTCATGTAGGAGAGGACAAAGAGGATCTGGGATAGTTCGGTAGGGAACTCGGCTGCGCAGATATGGAAGTAGATCCCGCACTCGGCTTTGAAACAATCGAGGTCTTCACTGGCTCCCAAGAAGGGAGTGGGGGGAGCAACCTTCGGTGGTTTGGGTCTAGGCGCTGAAGGAGCGGAGCTGGATCACCTTATGTAACCAGTTTCCTACATCCAATAACGATATTAGAGTTTGTGCTGATTTGCGTACTGACCGTGTTTTGGTTGCCAAATATATGATTGTTCACTGTCTAAACAACAATAAACACCCCCCAACGATCTCACCAGATGTATAGATTGTCTACGGATAAAATTCTATATTGACTTTACTATGATTTCTAGTCAATATTACACCTAGATATACCACTTTTTCAGTAGGACGTGATTTTCCTGAAAATTTACTGAAGGAAAACTACTAATAAAATAATTCCGCAATAAATGTTACTCAATACAGGAGTGACCAAACTGCTCTTTCTATTGCTTAGAGTGCGTGCTAGTTATCTAGCAGGTTCAGGATCGCTCACTTTTCTCCTGTGGTGTGATAACCAAAAATTGCTGAGAGATTATTCAATTAAGAAGTCCCTCCACCAAATTCTCACTAATTCTCACTATGACACTTTTGTTCAGCTGTGTCTAACTGACCCTAACTCATGCTTAGAGTGACGTATTAGTTTTATATTAGCTAACAACTAATATTTGCTTTTATCTTTTGGAGCAAACGAACCAACCACTGGTGAGGAGAACTAAACTTTTATTTCTACCTGAGGTTTGAGAGGGGGCAGAAGCGGTGGCCTTTTATGCTTTTCAGAGGCCT